>CAVNYN010269445.1:0-35302 GCA_963692815.1 Nyctanthes arbor-tristis
TGTTATGGAGTACTCCGCTCTTTAGAATTTTTGCTGTAGTCACCCCCGCTTTTAGAGGAAAAGAAAAACCCACTTTTGACCCTTCTAAGAAATTGGGAGAAAGAAAATCTTTTAGTGTTTTGATTTGGAGTCGTCAAGTTTCAGTTACCCCTTCCAATATCTTCCAGCTATGCCTCTAAATTTAGATGCAAAGCACCCATGAAGCAGTGCATTTCTATCTCGGATGATCCGGGTTGGTTTGGTTTCATCATCACTCTTACGGACCATTTGATTTCAATTTCAGTTTACATGTCACGGTTTTGCAAAGTCTAACACGAAATTAGAGCATCTCCAATAATATATAAAATTACAACATGTCAATTCTCAACACACTACTTTTCCAAAGGTCAATTGCAGATCATTTCTGATAGGTTTGGTTGGGAACGTTCTAGCACCAAGCGTCAAAAATATACAATCACATCTTGATTGTTGGAGCCATATATATAATCTTTGATCATTTAGGGCATCTCCAACCCTTATATTCTATTTTACAGTATCGGTATTCTAAAATACAATACAATAACCTTTATTTTAAAAAACATCTCCAACCCACATATTCTATACATTCTCTATAACTAATTTTTTCTATTTTTCTTTTATTTCTAACTATTAATATATTATTAAAAATAAATAATTACGCATTATATTAATAGTCAAACGCAATTAGACCAACATTTTATACGACTTGTACTCAAGCAATGTAGAAACACATTAAATGTTTTAAAAGAAAAGAAAAGAAAAGAAAATATGTGAATAAATGAAGAAACACGTCAAATGTTAAAAAATAAAAAAATAAAGTTTCAATGGCATTTCCGTAAATAAACGGAAATGCCAAAAAGATAGCATTCGCTACAGTGGTGCGCCATAGCACCTGCAAAATAAAAAGCGCACGGTTGGGTGGAGTTTTGTGCTCCAAAATCCATTTTGGAGCACGGGTTGGGGTTGCCCCTAGACTTTCTTTTTTTAAATAAAAATAAATAAGTTATACTCGAGAATCTTAAATTTTTAATCTTTGTTATTTTTCAAACGAACAAAAATAAAATTACGTGATTTAATTTTTTTGATACAACCAAATCATATTATTTTTTGGGTGGCTATGTTATAACCACAATTTTCTAAAACCATCTCCCACATTCTGATTTTGTATGTTATAACCACAATTTTCTAAAACCATCTCCCGCATTCTGATTTTGTAAAATATATTTCATATATATTTATGTTACAAAAGAAAGAAATAAGAGATAAATTAAATACCTCTTCAAATTCTTGTATATCATACAAAAACATGAGGTATTTCTTTGTACAAGTGTATGTGTGTTGGCCAAGAATATTGAGTATTGGCCAAGAATACTTGAAGCACAAGCTACTTGGAAGTGGCTAAGAAATCAATCTTATGGTTTCAAGGGTTTCAGGTATAGGATAGTTGTTCACTTCATAATTGATTTACAACATTCTCCCTTGAATGACTATCTATACATTAACTGTCTCGTTAAAAACTTTGGTTTGACAAAAACCCAGTGGGAAAAAGGTACAAACTCAAGGAAAAGAGCACAGTATATTACTAAAATTTGGAGTAATAAAATGTTGATTCATTAAAATCTTACAAGGAAAACCCAGTGGGATAATACCTGGTCGAAGAAAAAATAGTACAGCTACTCCCCCTGATGTCAATCAATGTATATCTCTAAGTCGGCGCATTCCAATTTGATGCACCGATTTCTTGAATGTAGAGGTTGGTAACGCCTTTGTAAATAAATCAGCTACATTGTCACATGAACGAATTTGTTGAATATTGATGTCTCCATTTTTCTAAAACTCATGTGTGTGGAAGAACTTTGGAGTGATGTGCTTTGTCCTATCTCCTCTGATGAAACCGTCTTTAAGTTGTGTAATATAAGCTGTATTATCTTTATATGATATTGTTGGACCTTCGTCTGTTGAAGTTATTCCACATGATTCCTGAATATGATGCGTCATATTTCTCAATCATATACATTCACGACTTGCTTCATGGATTGCAATAATTTCTGAGTGATTTGAAGATGTGGCCGTCAAAGTTTGCTTCACAGATTTCCATGATATAGCAGCTCCTTCATGAGTAGAAACATATCCTGTTTGTGATTTAGCTTTATGTAGATAAAAAATGTAACATGCATCTACATAGCCAACTAAAGAGGAACCCATATTTTGTGAATAAAATAAGCCTAAGTCTATATTACCTCTAAAGTAACAAAAAATATTGTAACACCTTGAATTCTAAGCACTTGGGACGTTGACAATACTTTCTTTCTTTTTAAATAAACAAGTAAAATATTTGGAAAAGTAATGCTCATAATCTTGGAAATAATATCACGAAAAACTTTTTAATGTCAAGAAATATAGACTTTAACAAATTCGTGAACGAGTAAAATAATTTCGAAATTGTTTTAAAGTAATTGAAAAATTAATTTTGTGCCACCACTGCTCAACGCATTTCCTCTAACTCTGAACTTGCAAAATATTTTTATTTGAAAGGGTGAGTATTTCATAGAAATACTCAGTAGTTTAGATACAAATTAATTAACTTATACCACGAATACACATATAATATATACAACTGCATGAATATCTCAGAAAAATTTTTTTCTCGAAAACAAACATCATATGGTAAATGCAGGTTTCTGACTCTCGTCTCATGCTATAAAGCATATAAACACTAGCGCATAGTAATCAAGTATTGCATGCATATCATAAATATTCTCGTCTCGTCTCGTCTCGTTTTAAGTATAAAGCAAATAAGCTCATTCATAAAAAATAAACATATAAATCATATGCTCATATGTATTCTCGTAGCACGGATCAATTAATAAATAACTCTTTTTTAGAAAAATGAGACTACCTTAAACTTGTGATCTGGACAACCTTTGTAAAAAAGAAAAAAAAATCTTACTTGCTTATGAATCTTCACGTCTCGTCTAGTCAAAATCAAATAAATTATTTTAGTATAGAAGAAATAATACTTTATGAAAAAGGAAATAAACTTTAAGGACTAAATTAAAACTCTGAAATAGTTTAAGACTGGGACTAAAAAGGTGGATGACAAACTCCAAGGCTGAATTCGTAAAAACAGAAAGTTAGGAACCCTATTTAACGAGATTGAAAACCTTAGGATTGTAATAAATAAATCTGAAACTTGGGGGGACTGACTTTTGAAGCTGCTGAAAACCTAGGGACCCCGAGTGAAAAATTAATTTAATAAAAATATCAAATTGGCTCAGTTTGGCAGAAGGCAAAATCAGGTATGAATTTTCTCAAGGCGTGCGACTGAGGCTCGGCGAGATTGACGCCGACAAAAGAGATTCCGGCCAAGTGTGAGTGAGGGTGGCCGGGCTTGTTTGGTTGAGGCTCGGGTAGAGAAGGTCACGGTGGTTGTTCGACCGTGCCAATAGGGTTCGTGTTATGACTGGCTTCTTGGAATTCTGGCAAGCCCAACCGGAAAAGGTCGAGGTGTGGTGGTGGTGCCGTAGGTGGTTTTGTATATATCTATCGATGTAACGGTATATCTTGGGCGTATGAATGTATATATTTTCCAGTCTCTATTGTGCATATGGGTATCTGTGTGTGTGGTTAGTGTGTAATCTATCCATCGGGTAAGGAACAGAGGCAGTAATGGCGTAGCAGAGAAGAGAAATCACAGACCTTGACTCAGAAAACCAACTGTGAATTTT
This sequence comes from Nyctanthes arbor-tristis, assembly GCA_963692815.1. Lineage (NCBI taxonomy): Eukaryota > Viridiplantae > Streptophyta > Magnoliopsida > Lamiales > Oleaceae > Nyctanthes > Nyctanthes arbor-tristis. The sequence continues at coordinate 3,747 of CAVNYN010269445.1, forward strand.
GCTGATTACGTGTGTGTGTAATACGTATGAGAGTTGAATGGGTTTATAGGTTTGAGTTATGGTTCTAAACCAATTGATTGTTTGACAAGTATAGGAATTGTATATCTGCAAGGAGTTAAATTCTTCTTTGAGTGGAACTTTGGGGAGAGCATGGCTTTGGTTGTTGGATGGGAGAATGATAAAAATTGGATTGGCTTTGGTTGTTGGATGGGAGAATGATGAAAATTGGATTTTCTTTTGTGAATTGAAGTGTATTTAACGTGTGTAGTTGAATTGGGAGAGTAATGAAATTAGATTTATTTTAAAAGAGCTCTAATTAAATTGTATATATATTATTAATTTAAAATAGATTATTAATTAAAATAATAGAATTATTTTGAACTTAAAATACCTTGTAACTAGACGATCGTGAACTAAAACGAATTTTTACAAAAAATAGCGAGATTATTGTGACACGTAATTATTTAATAAAATTCATTTCTAAAAATTTTCGGTCGCTACAACCTTATCCCCTTAAAATAAATTTCATCCTTGAAATTTGGCTTGCCTGAATCTATGAGATCTGAGTATTTATCCCGAATTTCTTCTTCTTTTTCCCAAGTGACCTCATCGCTTCTCCAACTACCCTACTGGACTTTGACTAATGGCAGCTCTCGATTTCTCAATATATGAACTTTCCTCTCTAATATGCATGTTGGGGATTCATCATAGGACAAGTCTTTTTGAATCTCAATATTCTGATAACTCACTACGTGACTTGGGTCAGATATATATTTCTTTAACAAAGAGATGAAAAACGTCATGTACTGCTGAAAGTTCAGGCAGTAGTGGCAGTCTATATGCCACATTGCCATTCTTTTCCAATATCTCAAATGGCCCAATAAATCACTGTCTTAACTTCCTCTTCTTGCCAAATCGCAAAACACCCTTCATTGGTGCCACTTTGAGGAATATCTTACCCATAATCTAGAACTCCATATTCTTTCTTTTCGGATCAGTATAACTCTTCTGCCTATCCTGAGCTGTTTTAATTCTAGATCGAATCTTCTCAATCAGTGCAACAATTGTCCTTACCAGATCTGGCCCAACAATTTCCTTTCGCTGACCTCATCCCAGCAGGTCAGTGAACGACATCTTCTGCCATATAATGCTTCATACAGGGCCATGCCAATAGAAGCATGATAACTGTTATTATAGGCAAACTATATCAAGGACAAAGAGTTAACCCATTTGCCACCTAAATCTAACACGCAAGCTCTCAGCATGTCTTCCAAAGTTTAGATAGTGCGCTCAGACTGTCCATTTATTTGGGGATGATACGTGGTACTAAAATTCAATCGAGTACCCATGGTGGCCTGGAGACTATTCCAGAACCTTGAGGTAAACCTTAGATCTCGGTCGGATACAATGGAAACCGGTATTTCATGTAGTCGGACAATCTCCTTGATATACATCTATGCTAACTGATCAACACTGAGAGTCATTCGAACTGGTAAGAAATGAGCCGATTTAGTAAGTCGGTCAACAATAACCCATATAGCATCATGACCCTTGACTGATTTTGGAAGTCCCACTACAAAATCCATCGTGATTTAAAAGAAAATGAAGAATACCTAAATGAAAGATTAATATTTTACCGAAAGAAATATGAAAAAAAAATTCTAAAATGAAAACTAGATGTAGAGCCAAAGGAAGTATCTGTTTACCATTTTGGCAAAAAAACTAAAAAAGTAGCATATGTGGCAAAGATACATAGTCATCCTATATTTATATATATAGGCACTTAAGTTGCCTTTTGTCTTTTCCTACCTATTTATCTGCTGTCAAACTCGTGGTAGTACTACCGCTGTACCGTTTAGATCTACTCAATTTTGGAAAGCATTTTTTATTATTTTTTTTCCACATTAATTATACCTCTAGAAGAGGCTGCTGGATAAGTTTCGTTTTATCATTTTTATCCACCTCAATTCTTCCGAAATTTCCCATCCCGAATTCGGTAAAGTTGCTTTCTTTTTGTCTTTTTTTTTTCTTTTTTTTTCTACTCAATCCTTGCAGATCTTTCCACCTCAATTTTCATTCACATCATTTCTTTGGAAGCTTTCCTGTCTCAAATACGATAAGTTGCCTTTTTTTCTTTTTTCCTTCCACCTTAATTGCAGATCTTTCCAATTTAATTTTGGAATTTTTTTTTCGCGAAATTTTTAGCACCTTAATTTTCCTCTCAAAATGTCTGCTAAGAATTTTTCTAGGTTTTTTAATATAAATTAATTATTTCTCTAGAAGAGGCTGCTGGGTAAGTTTCCTTCTATTATTTTCATCCACCTCGGTTCTTCCAAAATTTCCCGTCCCCTATTCACTTTCCACCCCAATTTTGGAAAGTTCTTTACACCTAAAAATTTATGTTAATTTTTCCTCTCAAAACATCTGCTAGGAATTTTTTAGGAACTTTTTCCCTAAATCATATATGTAATTCATTAGCATCTATTGAGATTTAGGCATTGTATCTCCAATCGATCCAGAATCTTCCATTTTTGTTTGCACTTTCCTTCCGGTGTAGCTGCTGGTTTTTGAACTGGAGCCGTGGATTTGCGTTGGGACATGATAGGTGTTTAATTGTGTTGTTTAAATCCCCTGTATGTGTTGTTAATGACTTGATATTGTGGTTAAAAGTGGGTATTTATGTTTGATTTGGTCAATTGTAGGTTCAAAACTAAGATGTGAGCGAAATAGTACAATTTGGGATGAGTTCGGACTAATTTAGCATGAATTACGAAGTTAGAGGGTCAAAACGAATAAAGGCAGAAGCTGAAGAATGAAAAAGTGCATAAAGGAAGCTATGTGGCCGCATGGACTATCCATGCGGATGCATGGCTGAACAGAATACAAGCAGAAGAGTTATGCGGCCGGGTATGCGGCCGCATGCCTAGGTCATACGGCCGATTTCAGAAGACATAAGAGACCGTGCGGCCCCATGAACAGTACTATGCAGCCGTATAGGCTGATATGCGCCATCAAAAGAATCCTACTTTAACTAGGATTCTTTTGATGGCAAATTATAAGCACAATTTATATGCTTTTCTTAGGTTTTCTTAGACCTTATAAAAGGGGTTTAACATAGGATTTATAGAGAGCATGCACATATACATTAAATTAGTTAGTTTCTTTGAGATTATTATGCAAGTTTAGATTTGGTTTTTGAAGAAAAGTCTTGGATTGAAAGATATTGGCGCAATACTCTTTTTCTCCAGCCTTATTCATCAAAGCCTAGTGATGCATTCCTACTCTGCTATGTTTAATTTTATTAATTCTATGAGTGGCTAATTCTTCTTCTTGGGACGAACAATGTAGCCCTATTGAGAACCCTAGTTGTTTGTTTTTTGATTCAAGGCTTAAAAGTTGATTTCTAGTTAATTCTTTATCTTTGTATTGTATGACTTTCACTTATTTGGCGCGCGAATTTGTAGATGTTTATTAGTTTGTGTTGAATTCGAGAGAGGAATGCATGAATTAGATTAAACGATAAAGGACATTAATTTAGACAAGACAAAAAAATTTGCTTGTGGTTAGTGCAGTCACGTAAATTAGACTTCAAGGATATTTGCATGAGTTTCTTGTTATTAATGCACTGAAGAGTGTTGTTAACGCGCTCACTTAGAGATAATGAGGGGGCCTAATTTAATAGAATTAACTAACTTCGAGAGGAGTAGTTAATTAATTACGTGAACTCGATCGTTAACTAGGATTGATTTTTGTTGAATCAATGAATGTGTAACTAGGAGAATCAATGGTGGTGAAGTTCTGAGTCTGAAGTTCACATCAATCTTGAAGAAAACTTTCATAAATTATTTACTTATTCTTAGTTTGCTTAATTTTTATTCTTATTTATTTTATTTACTTTTACAACAAATTCAAAAGTGTGATTGTTTTAACTAGAGCGTGAATTGAGTGTTCAGTACTAGAATCTTTTTTCGTGAGAATGATAATCCAGACTCATTATTCACTTTATTACTTGTTCAACAGTTATGCAAAATGCAATCAAACTGTGATTGGGCAAGTAGACAACTTTTTCCTAAATAGAATTTTTTATATATATGTTTGACTATAATTACGATATTCCACGCATTCTGTATTTTTTTCTTATTCCACTATAATCTGGGATACTTTTCTTCTCTTCTTTGTGTCAACGGCTCCAAAATTAATTATGCTAAGTTCGTTGGACATTGATGTTGACAATCAGACCGCTTTTTTTTGTTTTTTTTTGTTTTTTTTTTTGCATCACCGGGAAGTGGATAGTGCCTTCTAAACAGGACCAATCACAAACTTGCAAATTTTATGGCTTGAATTAGTTATCTAGGATATACAAGTTCTCTTGAGTTTTTTCCTCCGAATATTCCGCTGAGTTTATTATTTTGATTAAACGGTTGCGTCCATTTATGTTCACCACCTTTATTATTTGTTCCTTTTTTCTTTTTCTTGTAGTTTCATTTTCCAAAACTATTAACTCATCCAACTTAAGGAGTTCCTAAGGCATAGGAATACCATCAAGCTAAGCAATAATCACATAGCTAATAAAATCACCACTGAGTTAGCTCATAAAAATCATTTGATTCCTATTTCTTTGAATCATATCTATAAGGAATACCTTTGCTACACCTGATTTCAGTTTGCTTCTAACCTAGAAGCAGAATCACAAAACAAGAAGGCATCATCCGTAATTGGCATTCAAACAAAATGGTAAGAAAAATATGTAAGGTACTTCTGCATAAACTCCGTATACATAAGAGTCTCTGCTTATTTCATCCACTAAGCACATAAGAAATAAGCTTCACCTCTATCTCCAACACCTACCAAGACTGGAAGCACAAAAGAACAGTGATCAACAGTTAATATTCACAGTTGAAGTCTTCATGCAGCTAACACAGAATTATGACCAACATGTTATGTCAAAAAGAGTTATATAATCCTCGACGCATCAATAAGCAGACTTTGTGTAATCATTCTCAAAAGATAACAAAGTATCTACTTATATTGGATTATGTTTTATCTAACGGGGTAAAAGGATACAGGCAACAATTGAGCGTCATCTTATCCCAGAGTTTGACCATCAACTGCATGAACATGCTTTATATGTATTGATGGACTTTGACGTCAAAGGCAATGACATTCAATACAAGCCTGCATCTCATTTTTTCCGTTTGTACTTCAAAGAATTAACAAAAGTCCTTGAGCGTGACATAGGGAAGTTTCCTGAGTTTTCTAGAAATATCTACCTATTCAAGAAGAGTACAATGATCGAGTGAAGATAAAGGGAATTGTGATGTTATTTTTGTAAAAGAATGGATTATTTTTATTGTTTTGTAATTTGATAAGGTCCATAGAGCTTGGTTGTTTCTTAATTTGTAGGAGGTATCTCAATAATAGTGTTTCTATTCATGATCTTTCTTTGCTTTTTATTTATGGTTTGTGACTTTTTAATTATATGAATCTTACGGATTAACAATGGCTTTTTTAAGTTTCATCTTTTTGAATTTTCATCTTCTTGAACTTCTACGTTTGTATTTTGATATTGGACCAATCACAATTTGTGTAAGAGCTCAATATGTAAAATTGATCTAACGACATACATATGACATCTTATGACACCATATGGCGCCATAGCATGCCAGAATGAAACTAGCTCAATGTGCATTATCGTATTCCCTTTTTTTTCTTCAAATAATCTGAATTTGAATTTTTCTTTTTCTATAATTCTCCTCTTCTCATGAATATCAATGTAGAGTTAAGAAATAATGCTCTTTTTTCTGTAATTGAATACTAACAGCAAGTGAATGAGCTCAAAAATATCAGTGAATAAGCATATTGCATTGGACAATGACTAATCATTCATTTTAAAGGTACATCCAAATATTTAGTGGATTATTTTGTTGTTGTTAAGTAAATGTGAACTCATACGTATTTGTTTTTTATAATATATTTCTTCCTGTGCAACGCACATGTGCGGCACTAGTAGATATAAAAGACACTACATGAAATATGCTAATACCTATAATTAGTGAAAAAAAATCATAAGAAAAGAATTAAATCATTAAAAGAATAGTAACAGGAAATTTAATGTACCAAAAAGTTAGTTTACAGTAAAACCAAATTTTAATATAAATATGGGAGAAAAAAACAAAAATAAAGCATTAACTTTATGCTATAGGCTAAGAGGGATAAATATAGAACCATGAAGTAAAATAATATGTTTAAATAAGAACAATTTATGCTTTCACAAGCAAACATGAAATTCAATATAAAAATGCTAGAAAGACTTATTTGATAGAACCGATATTTAAAAATCTATTGGACTACGAAACGGCAAGAAAAAATCCCAAAATGATAATACCAGAAGACCTAGAAATGGATTTCACACAAACGAGAAAGTTAGAAAATTCACATTGCCTAGCTATAGAGTTTGGAAGAAGATCTATAAGCATAAGAAAAAATAGTAATTATATAGAAAGAAGACCCAGTTTAGATATCGCAGGAGAAATAGCCATGACAAAAATACACAGAAAAAGACATAGGATGAATCTATCGAGAAATAGTGAAACAACTCAATTTTAAATAATGGTAGAAATAAATACTAATAGGGTACGGAAAGAACAAATTGTATTGATAGATACTGAAGCTACTTTATCATACATAAAAGAAAGGATGATAAGAAATCTAGAAATGAAGGCAAATGTTGATATAGTATAAATACAAGATTATTTGGGAAATGTACATTCAATGGAAAATTATGTAGAATTACATGTAAGGATAAACTAAAGGAATGAAATAATCATAAATCTATATGGTGAGTACACAGGAGAAGTAAATACAGATCTAATGTTAGGAACAGGCTTCTTAAAGTAAGTAAAACCTTATAAATACAAGATAATATAGTATTATTAACAATAAATCGTGAAAACTTAGTAATACCCAGAATTCCATGAATAAGAAACAAGAAGGAAGAGACACACACACACACACACACACACACACACATATATATATCTTTGTAAAGATGAATTATAAAGACTATCTTAGTAGAAATTATCACTCTTTATTCGACACAGGAGCATCATCTTGTGTATTCAAAGAAGATGTATTACCTCCTGAAATGTGGAATAGCGAAAAAATGAAGAGAAAGTTATACTAGCAAGATTTGATGGTACAAATCTGGTAACTAAAGTAGCAAAGAATGTAAAAATACAAATAGGAAAATATGAAATCTTTTATAATTCTTAGTTCTATATTCATTATAAGGGGTTCTCCTTTCTTTTTTAATTTCAGGTCTTGTTACTCTCTCTACGCAATTCATAAACTAAAAATATTAAATAATCTAATTATCAAATAAGTATGAAAAACGATACATGATCCATCATACAGAATTAGCAATACTTCTTTCTACGTATATGTCTATCACGCTTCTTTGTAAATTTGATTTTTAAATATTTTTTACCAAAAACATTTCGATTACTACTGGTAAACTAGCTAGATTTTTCTAGGAACCCCGTTTTCTGTGCTCTTTTTACACCCTCCCACTCAATGGTATTAGTTTGCCCATGGGTACGTCTAAGTAACCAACAGCACTTCAAAATGACTTAGCACAACCCAGTTTTATTTCCTAACTCTGGGTGTACTCTTCAAAAAACAATTTTATAAAGAATATCTTATAAACCCATACATAGTTAGAGTATCACTAATTACATTCTGATTTAACATACATCTAAGTAGGAAGCTTAGGGTGCATTCTTTGTGTGATTTAGTTCTCTATTTTTTAGTTTTCAATTCATTTTTAAATTTCTGTTTTGAGTGCTTGTTTTCAGATGTATAAAAATGTATTTACTTTATCATTTTGGAAAACTATTTTAAGAAACTCAAAATTGGAAAACGTGTTCTTTTTGATATTTTGAGAATTTATTTGCTTGTTAAGTAGATTAAATTATTTTGTTCCTTCATTAAAGAAAATTATTTTATTCTAATGTATCATTAACCAGATTAAACTATGAAAGTTTGCGATAGTTGGTTATAAGGAAAAAGAAAATACAAAATAATAATAATAATAAATAAACTAACTTCAGAAGCATAAGACACATGAACGAATAAAATTAAAAGAGAGAGAAATTAGAAGGAGGGGATGAAGGGTTGTAAAATTAGAGGAGAGAGAAATTGAAATTATCAAAACAAAGCGTTTTCCTTGTTTTTAATTAAGCAATTGTTTTGCTTAAAAACTCTCAAAACGACTTTTTATCATTTTCTATTTTCTTTGTTTAAAAATTTCTTGTTTTTCAAAATTCGTTTTTGAAAATATGAAAGTAAACATGTTTTCAGTGTTTTAAAAAATTAAAAACGGTCTCAAAACAGTAAAGAGAACAGGCCCTTAGCCTTCCATACCAGGTTACTTCGTGAAGACCTTCGTTTCGTGCTGTAGTGAAGAATATAGAACAAGAGAATTTTAGAGAACTTGTGATAATTTTATTAATAGCAAAGATTTCATAGATTGGTTAGATCTCTTAAGAAATCGCTTACATTCTAAATGAAAAGCCGACTCCTCTTTTAAACTTGAAGAGTTCTTTTTTCGTTTGTGGTTACAATCAAAAGAGAAAAAGATAGATAGTACAATTAGTGGAGATAGATGTGAAATAAAGTTGCTAAATACCTCAAGAGTTTGGCCTTCTCTTATCTCCAATATTTTTATCCTGGTAGGTAGGCTTTACTTTTATAGTAAGGTCACCACAATTTTGGCATTTGTACCCCATTTCTGCTTCCATTAGCCAGTGTAATAGGTCATAAGCCTCTTGACTTAGATTCAAATTGTTGTTGAGTATGTTTTCAGCATATTCTCTTAACTTCCACAGCTGATCATGGTTCTACTTTACTCTTGCCATACCGTAAATTAGTAACTTGAGATCATTTGACTCGTAAACCCATACATTTGTTTCTTGAGCCAATGTTTCTTTTAATTCAACATATATAACTCTGAAAGATATGGCTCTTTTCTTGTATTAATCTTATATGGGTTTCCTTATTGAACATTTTTACTTCGGATTCTCCCATTATAGGTTTACTAGTTGCTCCTATCTTGACAATATTTTCTGCTTTTAGATGTACATCCTCAATAAATTCTGGGATTACAGAGTAAAATCTCACATAGATCATTTCTGCTTTTGTAATCCTAAAATACGTCTTGATAGCTATTTCAATGGGGTTTGATAACGATGATACTTCTCATATTTTTGCTTGGGTAGATCCATTGGATAAGTCATTGGTCAAGTCACTATTCGTTGATAGGGTTTGACCAAGGACTTAACCAATGTATCTATCCAACCAAAAATATAAAGGAAGTATCATTGTTACCAAACCCCATCAAGGCAACTATCAAGATTTATTTTGGGATCACAAAAGTAGAAATGATCTATGTGAGATTTTACTCAGCAATCTCAGAGTTTTTGTTAAGATAGGAGTAACTAGTAAACCTATAATGAGAGAATCCGAAGTAAAAATGTTCGACAAGGAAACCTAGATAAAATTAATACCAGAAAAAAGAGTCATATCTTTTAGAGTTAAGTAAAATGAATTAAAAGAAACATTGGCTCAAGGAACAAATATATTGGTTTACGAGTCAAACATGACAAGTTACTCATTTAAAGTATGTCAAGAGTGAAACAAAACCATGATTAGCTATAGAAGTTAAGAGAATATGTTGAAAACATACTCAACAACAATTTGGATTTAAGTCGAGAGGCTTATGACCTATTATACGAACTAATGGAAGCAAAAGTGGGGCATAAATGCCAAAATTGTGGTGACCTACCCAACCACTGTGAAGAGGAAGATTACCTAAGTGGATAAAATTATTGGAGATAAGAGAAGGCCAAGCTCGGGAAGAATCTAACAACTTTATTTCACATCGATTTCCACTAATTGTACTATCTATCTTTTTCTCTTTTGATTGTAACCACAAATGAAAAAAAAAAAAAAGCAAAAAAACCTTATCTATTCATGTCTATAAGAAGAGAAGTTTTTTCATTCAGAATGTAAAGGATTTCGAAGATATCTACCAATCTATGAAATCTTTGCTTTCAATAAAATAATCACAAGTTCTCTAAAACTCTCTTCTTCTATATTCTTCACTACAACACGAAAGGAACGTCTTCACGGAGTAACATGTATGGAAAGCTAAGCTTTCCACTTAGATATATGTGAAATCAGAATATAGTTAGTGATATTCTATCTATGTATCGGTTCATAAGATATTCTCTATAAAATTGTTTTTTGAAGAGTACTCCCAGAGGTAGGAAATGAAACTATGTTGTGCTAAGTCATTTTGAAGTGCTGTTGGTTACCCAGATATACCTATGGGCAAACTAATGCCATTGTGGGAGTGGGAGGGTGTAATAAGAGCATAGAGAACGGATTGTCTGGAAATATCTAGCTAATCTACCAACCGTAACCGAAATGTTATTGGTCAAAATCTTTAAAAATCAAATTTACAAAGAAGTGTGATAGACCATAGGTAAAAAGAAGTATTGCTAATTCCATATGATGGATCATATATCATTTTTCATAATTGTTTGATAATTAGATTATTTAATATTTTTAGTTTATCAATTGCGTAAAGAGGGTGATGAGATCTGAAATAAAAAGTGAGAACCCTTTATAAATATAGAACCAAGAATTTTAAAATATTTTATTGAACTTAAAAAAGAAATATTTACCCAACTTTGTTATTAGAAAACGGAATTAGGATAATATTACTATTGGTTAAACAGAGAATTAAGGAGAACTAGCCTAGGAATAAATCCCCTATTTAGTGAAATTATTCAGGAAAGACAAAGGCATAGATCTAATTTAGAAACAAAACTAGAAAAACTAGAAATAATTACAGAAGAAAAAATATTAACATATAATAGTGTATTTAGAAATTTCTATTGGGAAAAATTGTACTTTTATGAAGCACAAGGTGTAAATAAATAGTGTTGTCAACAAAGAGGCAAATAAGTAATTCTATAATCTGTTTGTAAAACTTTAAGTAAACAAATACCTACTAACAGACAAGCTCAAAATTTTATCCAAATTCAGTAGTTGAAGTTGTTGATTTCTTTTTCAATTTTTCGTTTATCTGTGTGAATAGTATGTAGAATCCGATCCACCTTAAGCTATGAGGCCTGAGCCTGCTCCCAAAGCATAGACTTTAGCCATTCGAGCCAACAACAAAGAAGGTAATGAATAGTAAAAATGGCAGGATATTTTCAAATGGATATTTGAGGTGATTTGAAGTGGATTAATCTCATTTCTGAGAGTATCATTATCTCTATCTTGACTGGAATATTTTCCTCTCTATCTCCATCAATATTTTTTGATGAGAATCGAGATCGCAGAGAAAGACCCAAAAAGAACCAAAGAAGATGAGCTCTTTTGGATGTTTTAGAGGGAGAGTTTTAGAGAGAGCGGATGGGTCAAGATAAGCCCTCAGTTGTGGTTGTCTCCCTTTTATCTCTGTAACTTGCTTATTTCCTTAATGACTAAGTTTTTCCAATTGCCATTCCGATCTTTCTGTTTTGTGTTTCTTTATTTTTTGGTCGACATCTTTGGCACAATAGCAAAAATGGCCCCTTCATGATTATTTTGGCTCATTCTAGTCTTCAATCTTAACTCTTAACTCTTTTTAGCTTTGACTCGTATTTTAGAGTACGACAAAGTGCATCGGAATTATTACTTGTGGTGCACGGTCATAAAAGATAGCTATGACATGATCCTTTTTCTGTCAAGACATTTCTTAAGAAAATTGCATTGAAAAAGAGTCTGAACATGTTACTATAAAAGTATCATTTTGGCTTGATGAGATCCAGTTTCACTGGTAAACATGAAATTAAATTCAAATCTAAATATGTTTTGACACAATTATTGGAGGTGTTTCTACCTAATATCTCCTTTCCATTGGTACGATTTAAGAGGGCTATTTTATTTTGGTACAATTTCTCATTTGAGATTTTGTCTCTCTCATTTGAGATTTTGTCTCTAAGTTGTGTCTTCATATGAGAATAGTAACGCAGATGTATCTATGAGTAAAATATGTTACAAATTACTTAAGAGTTGTGCTATTTGAACAAACACACATACAAAAAATCTAACAAAACTGACATATGGTACAATCCTGTTTTTCAACACATCACATCAATTTTATATCAACACTTATCACATAACTCACATGTCAATTTTGTCACCTTTTTTGTCTCTCTTTTTGTCCAACTAGAATTTTCCATTACTTAAAGCTTGACATGTATTTATAGACAGACTTATATACTTGCATTTTAGATTTTCAAGTAATTCTCCATTATCTTAAAATTGATTTTTTCCTTCGGAACTTAACTCGTCAATTTGGATGGTTACAAATGAGACCCTCACCGCTACTTACACCTCCAACTCCTTAAAATAGAAGGTGAAGACTAATCCTATCCAACAGTTGCCATTCACCCTCTAGAATTCTCTCCACAAATGTCTAATCTATATTTCTCTCTCTCTCTCTCTCTATATATATATATATATATTTTTTTTTTTTGATATTACAAAGGGGATTGTAGGGGCGGGGAATTGAATCCTTGACTAAGGGTTTAAGAACCTAACTAAGATGCTATCAGACCATAGGGGTCTCGGCATCCTAGTTATATATATATATAAAACTATATATACTCTCTCTCTCTCTCTCTATATATATAAAGGATACCAACATAAATTTGCCTGATCCACTGTGTTTTTAAGTAGGCTAATTATATTTACACTATAAATATTGTTCATTACGCCACACCACGGAAATAAACTCAGGATTTTACTTAAGATCAAGCTGAATTTGAATAGAAAAGGATGGGGGTGAACCTCTTTAGGGGTTGCCCCATAATTTTATTTTTTTATATATTTATTTTTTAATCCTACCATAGATGGTTGGGAATAAAAATTTTCAACTTCATGGTATAAAACGAAAAATTTTACATGCACAATTACTACAAGGAATTAAATTCTAATATCAAGTACAAAACAAAATGAATTTTAACTTTCTTGTATCAACCATAAATGTTCGTGAAATATTTAAAAAAATAAGAAAGACAGTCGTGTTCAAATTCAATAACTTACTACATGTATATGTAAAATCTATTTACTTATATATGATTAGACTATTAGAATTAGGTCATTCTAGTAAATGGTACAAATATTCATATGCATACCCTATTTTTTTGTCTCTTCTTCTGTGGGTACACACATTCTATGGAGTCCATGGTGTCTAATAGATTACTTAGCAGGATCTCATTAGACACATTAGGGGATGGATCCCTGATGTGTCCAATGAAGTCCTACCACATAATCATAAGATAGTGTGTAATATACTTCAAAGAAAAATTGTCTGCGGGTATCTCCATGCAAGTCTACTCTTCATGGCTGAACGAATAATCTTCCCCACACCTAAAAGTTCATTCCGCAATCTAGTAAAAGCATATGTGTCTGAGCTCTTGTATCCTCTTCCTCCACTACTTCAAACCCAGATCTATAGTACATCTTCCACTCTTCAAAAATGGACTTGGGTTGGAGCCAGACCGAGCTACAACTCGGTTTAGCTCCCTTTGGGTCCATCCCTTCCACACCATAATTATTCTAAAAATACTCAGTATGTAGTTCTTGATAAAATTAGATCCTAACCTTTTTTCCATTCTGATTATTATCTTTAATCTTCCAATATTGTAAATTGTCGTTATAGATGATGTTTGGCAAAATTTGTCTGTATGAAGGCATCAAGATACAACTTTATTAGTGATATATATATATGTGTGTGTGTGTGTATATATAAACAACGCAAATAAAAATGGATATGAAAGCATGAATTTTGCTTTTATATTCAATAAACGCTAATATACAATTTCAATATAAATTTATGTAACAAGTATGTTATATATTTAAAAATAATTTTAGAAAATACAACAAAAAATCAAGGGTATAATTGTAGTAATAAATAAAGTTGAAGACATTCTCATGCAATTAGAATATGGTCTATATATTCCCCACAAATAGAGTGAGGTATAAAAAATACACTGAAATCCCAGTATCGCAAAAATACCCCTTTGATTCTATTATACCAATTTTTATGTTTGGGAAAAGTTTTAATTTGTCATTTTACCACCCCGCCTAAAAAGGATATGGTTAAGTTTCTTTTTTAAAAATTAGTTAAAATATTTAGTTTTCTTATATGCCTCCTCTTTAACATGCGTAGTTATAAAAAAATATAAAATTATTAAAATTGAATAATTATTAAATTAAATAGTATAATAATAGAAAAATAATGTTTATTTTTCTAATACTATTAATTGAATGCTATTTGCATACCTTGCGCATTGCACAAAATAGAATAATTAGCAAAAAAATGCTTAGTAATTTGAAAAACTAAATAATTATAATTTTATTGCATGGTACTCACTCACATACATATGTTAAAATATATATAAATAAAATGAAATTGAAACGAACAATATTTTTACTTAGCATACAATTAATTAAATTATCATTCTTAAAACAATACTCTTAAGTAATAAAAATGAGAATGGGGAATTTTTACAAAATTAATTTCATATTGAGTATGGAAATTAAGAAACCAAGAAAAAGAGAGGATAAAAAATTTATACAACTCCAGAATTACCCTACACCCACATCCTTATTTAATGTGGTATGGATGATATTCATTTATTAGAATAAATTATTTTCACATTTATTTCTTGTCATATATTCTTGAAAAAATTATTTTCGCATTTCCTCACCACTATTCACTAAATCTACTATAAAAAAATCTAAAGTACACAGTTTCTTATTATAAAAGACATAAGGAAATAATATTACAGTAAATGATAAAATCTATATAATTTACTATTTACCCATAAAATTAATCTTTAACCATTTTTGTTCTAAAAGATATTAAAAATTTTTTATTTTTGTTCTAAATTATTATCATCAAATATTATTATTATTATTATATCCCCAAATTAAATTTTTACCAATATATCAGTTTTCAAAAAAATAATAAATTAGTTAATATGCTAAACATATAGATCTAGGTTTTATGACGTATTTTTACCATATTAAATTAAAGTAAAAATTTTGAAACTGATTTAATTTGACTTTATTATTATATTATTAATTTCAGGAATAGGCACTTAATCGAAATAAGAAGAAGTCTCAATAACCCAATACTTAAAATTTGTCTATTAACTGTTAGAGTTTTGAAGGAATACTAAATCTTTGAAGATATCCTAAAAACTCACAGAATATGTGTGACAAACATTAATGAATAACAAAAGCATATTATATATAGAATAAAAAATATATAATTTTTTATATATTATTATAAAATAAAATGATAGTGGTTTGCAAAATAAAAAATGAAATAAAATAAAATGATAGCAAAATATAACAAATGGATAACTATTATTTTTCTAAACAGAATCAATAAATATTATTCTTATAAAATATAAAAAAATAAAAAATATATATAAAAGTAGGATAGTAGTTTTGACGCAAAAACTTACATATGACCACTATCCGACTTTAATATATATATATATATATATATATAAGATTTCTTAATTTGTATATGTGAAAAAAAGAATACGACTATCTTTTTGAGACATGATTGTTTTCTTTTCGGTTATTAATTTTAACTTTTTATTTTCTTAATTTCAAAGTATCATTCCTCAGTTATCGGGTTGATTTCACAAAAGGTCTCTAACCTTTGAGCTTAGAATCGGATAGGTCATCAACCTTTTCTTACTCTTTTGGGTCCTCAACTTTTTATAAATACACACAATAGGTCCCTCTTATCACACTCCCTCAATGTTTTATATAAAATGACGATTATACCCTTTAATCTTTTAATTTTAAAAACAAAACAATAAAAAATATTAAAAATAATTAAAAAATTAAAAAAAACCCACCCACCCCTTTCCCTCCCAAGAGGCCCAGAGACGGGAGCCATTTCCAGAGGTCAAAAAGCTGCCGAAAACGGTAGCAATGCAGATATGGGGTGGATCCCACCATTTTCACTTCTGGAAGGGTTGGGTGGGTGGGTGTTTTTTTAATTTTTTATTATTTTTAATATTTTTAATTGTTTTGTTTTTAAAATTAAAAGATTAAAGGTATAATCGTCATTTTATATGAAAAATTGAGGGAATAGTGACAAGAGGGACCTATTATGCATATTTATGAAAGGCTGGGGACCAGGAGAGCGAAAAAAATATTAGGGACCTATTCGATTCTAAATCCAAAGATTGGGGACCTTTTGTGAAATTAACCCTCAATTTATCAACCCACGATCACAAGTATCGACCGTTGGTCTCGACGCTCTGACGTTCTGTTCAACCTCTTTAGATCTTCTCCTTCGCTCACCCGATTTCTCAGCCACTGCCGCCGCCACTTTCCGTTTCCGCTCAACTTCTTTGCTGTTCTCTCTTCCCCTTCCCCAGCCCTTATTTCCGGGCCGCTGCTACCACTTGCCAGATCTGGTCAAGTCGTTTGCTATTCCATCGGCCCCTCCTTTTTTGCCATTTTGCCATAGAGATCTAAGGTACGTATTTTGGGCGATTTGCTTTAGTAGACGTTTTGACTTTCTCCTTTCATTCAAGAAAACCTGAAGAAAATTTCTCATCTTATTATATCTAATATAATTTTCCACTCCTCTTTTTTATCTCTGCAAATTGAAGCTACCGAAGGAAGTGAATTCATGATATATTTTAAGTTTAATTATACTAGTCTACTGCTGTACGAAGATTCAGTCATTCAGTAAGAAGGGAAAGGAAGATGGTTTAAATGGAAGAATAGGAGGAGGGAGAATGAAGGATGGACAGAGAGCCATTTAGTACTTTTTTGGCGTGGAGGGGAGAAAGCCATTTAGTACTTCGTCCTTTTTTTTTTTTTTGTGGTAGCAATCTCTCAAAGGAGTTGAAAACAAGCAAGTGATCAACTGATGATGGATAACCAAAGAAAGGGTAGTGGAGCTCATGTTTTGGTTGTTCCTTATCCAACTCAAGGACATATAAATCCCATGTGCCAATTCTGGAAGCGTTTATTGTCCAAAGGAACAAAAGCCACCTTAGCCCTAACCAAATTTATCTCCAAATCCAAAAACCTTGATAACGTCATTATCGACACGTTTTCTGATGGATTCGACGAAGGTGGGTTCTTACAATCAGGTAGCATCGACGAATACCTACTGCGCCTCAAAGAAGCCGGCTCCAAAACAGTGGGAGAACTCATTGAGAAGTACCAAAAGTCAAACAATCCTATTGATTGTATTGTTTATGATGCATACTTGCCTTGAGCTCTTGATGTGGCTAGAAGTTATGGAATTCTAGGCGCCAGTTTTTTTACACCCGCTTGTGCTGTTAATTATGTACTATTGCGTGCATCGTGGGTTGTTGAAACTGCCGGTTTCGACTCTGCCAGTTGAGATTCCTGGATTACCGCCCCTCGTGTTGATGGACTTCCCGTCATTCATTTCTGTGCATGGATCTTATCCTGCTTACTTTCAGGGGGTGATGAATCAATTTTCAAATGTTGAGAAGGCTGATTTTGTGCTGGTTAATTCGTATTACAAGTTGGAAGAACAGGTAAGTTGTTCAATGATTGATGCTAGCATTAATTAGTCAATGTTTTGGGACTTGTTGAAACAATGAATCCCATCTTTATGAATTAGAAAACCCAATAGGAGTTGGATGAGGAAAGAAGATTTGTAGGTTTATTCTGCTCAATCTTAACAAAAAACGACAGCATAATGGGCATATCTGTAAGGGAAGCTAGAAAAGTTTAGCTCATTAGGGGGGGTAACTTAATTCCTAAAGTTTTCTTTTGCTATAACTAATGTGGAACTTGTTCTGCTTCAACTTAATTCTTTCTTGTGCGTCTTGGGTGCCATTATACAGGAATTAAGGTTGTGTTGCAACAAGAAAGAGATTGATGTATTAATGGATGAATTAGCTTAATTAATTCTTTATAATAAACCCCTTTTTTACTCCATAACCGACCAACATGGGATTCTATTTTCACTTTCTCCGGACAACGCTGGAGTTCTTTCTTCTTGCTTAATTCATTAAACCTTCTGATTAATATTCTTTTGTTTCTGCAGGTGATTGATGAAATGAACAAAGTGATTCCAATGCTAACAATAGGAGCAACAGTCCCATCTTTCTATTTGGACAATCGAGTCGAAAATGACAACAATTATGAAATAAACCTGCACCATTTAGATCTCACAGACTGCATTAATTGGCTTAACAGTAAGCCCCCAGCATCAGTGGTTTACATATAATTTGGTAGCATGGTCGATCTCCCACAAAAGCAAATGGAAGAACTTGCAATGGGATTAAAAAACAGCAACCTCCACTTCTTATGGGTGATCAAAAAGCAAGAAAAACTCCCAAAAGATTTTATCCAAGAGACGAATGCAAATGGTAAAGGGTTGTTTGTTACATGGAGTCCACAGCTAAAAGTGCTGTCTCACAAGGCCTTGGGATGCTTCTTTTCGCATGGGGGATGGAATTCGACACTCGAGGCTTTGAGCATGGGGGTGCCAATGGTGGTTATGCCACAATGGACAGATCAACCAATGGATGCTAAGCTCGTGGAGGATGTTTGGAAGATGGGTTCGAGGGTAAAACTTGATGTGAATGGAATTGTTGGAAGAGAAGAAGTTGAGGGTTGTTTAAGGGAAGTAATAGAGGGGGAAAAGGGAAAGGAAATGAAGAAATCTGCTAGCAAATGGAAAGATTTGGATTTGGAGGCAGTTTCTGAGGGTGGTACTTCTGATGCAAATATTAATGATTTTATACTAAAGTTGAAGCAAAAGTCATAAGCACATATCTGTATATTGAAAAGGAACATTATCTCTGGCAAATAAAAAGTGGACAAGTGAAGTCCATGTTTAACTATATGGAGCACCCAGTGCTCACTGTTTTTAGCGTATTAGAAATTCTCTGATTCTACATGTATTTTGTAAAAAGAACATTGACTAGGACCTAGCTATGTTAAATTGCCCCATTGTTGATTCTAAATGATTAATTTTTCTGGTACTCCCTTTTTAATTTTTCTCCCCCTGTGCTTTGCTCTCATTGGAATTCTTGTAATATAATTTCTAATTTATGATGATGTTGCAGAGGTTTTGATTTTGAAAAACAAGTGGGAATATGATGTAGCATTCTTTTTTCGCGGAAATTTTCGAGCGTTTTGGGGGACGGTACACACTATGGTACGATTCACACGTGACATGCCTGCAATAGGTTCATTTATGAATTTAAAAAGAAAAAAAAAAGATCGTAGTTTGGATGCACTAAAAATGATCTAACATCACATGTATGACACCATGTAGTGCTATAAGTCATTTTAAGAAAATAAGATAATTTAAACCCCTTTGCCATAACTTTTATTCACCTCACCTGTATGTCCAAATAGATTAATTCTTTTCATTATTATAAAGCAGGTTGAATCTTGAAAAGGATGTCATAATTTTTGCCCTTAAGCGTTCCATTAATAACTTGAGAATAAATTCATGAACTAATTTCAGTTTTCTTTACTTTCCATATTTTAGTCAAATTGATGTAATTTTCATTCATATTTTCATCTGACTTATCAAATATTAGGTTTCTTTAATTGGCTATACATGTTTTTGGATGATGATTTTACAGGGGTTCATTTCTGATAAAGTATGGTTGGGTTGAAGCAGTATGATCAATCCTGCAACCAAAGACCAAAGTTAATTGCATCAATTATGGTATAACAGGTTTTCTTGTGGTTAGTTCTTTCTTTTATTTTATTTATTTATTTTAAATCAAAAGGATTTTATTGAGATGTGAATAAAATTTACAAGACCTAACTGACGGACAATGGGCACAAAGGAATGACACCAAACAATTTGATTGACAAAGCGTAGTTTAATGTCTTACAACATGATCTGCGTTTTAAAAGACTACTTATCTTATAATTCCATAAATTTTTAGTTGAGAAAGATTAGCGCAAACAAAATTTTCATTATTCTATACATTAATCTATTATTGTTATTATTATCTATATCTTAAAGCAGCTTGGACGGGTCCCACTTATAGTTTCCCGCTCAAGCTTCAGCTGCTATGGGTTTTTTATTAATTTTTTATTTTTCTTTTTGGGCTTAAATTACTATGTAATTTTACGGGTTATGGGTTTAGCTTATCGAGGAAGACTTTCAATGTGTTTGGCAATTAGACGGGGTTATAATCTGAATTATAATCTACTATACGATATTATTTTATTAGTTTCACTTATTTTAAAAAGTCAAAAAGTAAATGTCAAATCGTAATTATTTACTTTTTATAAAAATAATTAATCAAATAATGTTACATCGTTATAATCCAGATTATAATTGCCAAACACTTTGTTCACTTTTGGGGAATGAAAACAAATCCACCAGTCATCTTTTCATCATCACGCGTGCGCAGCTTTCTAGGGCCTAGAGTGAGACGAGAGTGAAAGCGAAAATTGGGGAAACACTGGTGGCCATGGTATCATATTCGTTTCCTCTCTTTTCAATCGCCGTATTTATGAATCAATTTCTCAAGACTTGACTCGGTAATGTCTACTTCGCCATGGTTTGCAAAAATTGCAGTCAAGAAGTAGGAAGTGAAGCTCCACTAGTGGCGGCAGTGAAAACAAAACATTCTTTTATAAGTTATAAAAATGTTTTTATGCTTAAAATGAATTTTATGTTCTTGCCTGTTTCTTCTAATGTCTGTTTTCCCCTCTTTTTTTATTTTGTCACGGGGATAATGTGTTAGACTAAAATTTTCTATTTCTTTTATTGGATAATGGCTAAAGGAATTCTGCATTTAGGGATCATTGCAAGAATGCTTTTCGTGGAAGGGGTCAGTATTTCATCCACATGGTTACCCATTGCCGAGTATTTATCCAGTCGAGGTTTACCTCCTCCTTCTCGGAATTTTTATTCAATATTTTGTTAACCTATTATCAAAATGTCTCTCCGATTGTGTTGTTTTTATTGATGCATTTTCTGTATTTTTCCTGATTATTGTTTAATTATTGTGTGTTTTATTTTTTTAGATGTTAATGGGGAGATTGTGACTAAAGATGAAATGAGGACCGTGGAGATGGCTGAGAGGGAGGCTAAGCTAATGGAATTGACTCTTGAGAATCTTGAGTAAGGAGTTCCTACACTCTTAATTGCTATAGTAAAAAAATTAGTTTTTAAATCTAATTTTTAGTCTTTGGATCGGCCTCTGTTGATTCTTAGTTTCACCGTAACACTATTGGATACCTATGCAATTGAAGCCAATAGGATGCTGAGTAGTGTGCAGGGTGGACCAGTTGTCATGATTTTGCACATCTGTAGAGCAGCAAAGACATACAATAGTTAGGCGGTTGTTGTGAATATTGTTTACTGCTTTTTGTATCATTTGTCTATTTTACTGTTTTCAAACCGCTCTTATGCCTTACTGTTTTGTTCTAGTGTGTTGTATTCAAGTGACCACCATTATTGATATCATGAAGATGTTACTTGATGAGCCAGTTGATGAAGTTAGAGAATTCCATTCGGGGTAATACAAATATTCTACCATTTACTTATCTCAGATTGCTGTATGGCCTTTTTTTCGTTTCTTTTTTTTTTAATTGATTCATTTAATTTCTTAAATTTGCTTAAAGCTTATAGTTGGCAATGCTGGTGGGGCAAGTAGGATGAGTATTGTCTTCAGCTGGTTCTGTTGAATCGAATTAAGCGAGTGGCAAGCTTCCATTTAAAAAAATAGGTGAATTAAGTGAGAAGAAGAAGGTGATGGTTATTGCTTTCTGTTATAAGATATTTAAAATTTTCTAAATTGTTTGAGTTAATTGACATTTATTCTAATTATTTGTTCTTTTAGATTTATGCTAAGATAGATTCAGTTGAAACTTATTCTGGTTTGTATTATATGTCATGTTCTAATGAGAAGTGCCAGAGAAAAAAAGTGTTTGATTCACATGATAATACTGTGTATTGTGACGGTAAAAGATGAGTTATATCCCTCCATTGTTACTAGGTAATTAATCTCTGTTCTTTATTTTTTGCCATATTTTTTCTGTTTCATGACAGCTTACTGCAGTAATTAGTTTTCTATCTATAGCTATAAGGTTTAGGTGAACGTGATTGACAACGGTGGTAGTGGAAGTTTTCTATTGTGAGAGAATGAATGTGCTGAGTTGACTGGGAAAACATCAGCTGAGTTGAATAAGGGAGCTGATGGGGTTAGTATGATGCTGTGTGTTCTTTTTCTTTTTCTTTTTTCTTTTTAATTACTATTTCATCTATCTCTTTCAAGTTGTTTTTGTTGACTAAACTTTCTAATTGCAAAGGTGGAGAACAATGAGGAGGTTCATGTATTCCCTGAAATTGTGAGGTAAAATGTTGGGAGGGAAGCATTATTTAAGGTTCTTATAAGTAAGGATAATTTAAAGCTCTGCCACATGGTATGTTCTATGAAGAAGATGACCATGAGTTAATAACAATGTATGCTAACAGTGATGCTGTTATGCAATAGTCATATTTGTTCTCTAAGATGGTCAATAAAAGTGCATCAAAGGTTTGCCTATGTCAAGGACTTGAATTTTCTGGGAATATGATGTTTATCTATTTCTAAATGTTTGGTGATTTACTACTGGACTTTTCCTTTTTATTTGGTTGCTTGGAATCAATTCTCAAATCGTTTTAAGCTTATGTGGTTCTGTGTTTTATATTTTACTAAAGTTTTTTTTCCTTTCACTTTAGGCATGGATTTAAAGCTATGTGTACTTTGTAAGATGTTTCTGACAAGAATGTGTGTATAATACGAGTTCTAATTATAATATTTCCACTTATGTGTACTATGTGGGGAATTCTGTGGATTCCATTTATCCAACACTTAGCCATTTGCTCTATTGATTTCTTTTCTTAGTGAACGGCTTCGAGAAACTTTAGTTATAGAGTACATTCTACAAATTCAACGCACTTTGGGAGATATATAAAACTGATTGATCATGTAAAATGTTGGTAAAAGCAGCCGACGGTATAAAACCGAAGAAATGAAAAAGCTCGGAATGGGGATATTTCAGGTCAAACATTTGGTTTTCAAGAGTCGAGTGTTGCTAAGCTTTGATCTTGAGAGTTTGGTAGGTGAAGATGGTTTTGGAAGGGTGTACAAAAGGTACAATTTGAACAATAAAGACTGTGGCGATTGATTCTATATACTTCTTGAAAATTGGCAGGCACAACTTTTGTTCTGAAGTCGATTTTTAGTTAAAGATTTGATCTTTGTTGTTGGAATGTACCACTTCTTGGACATTTTCTTCATTTTCTCTTTATTTTTGCTGCATTTTTGCTACCGTTTTCTTCAATCTTAGTTCAAAAATTTTGATATCATTGGGGAGTTTTTTGATTAAGTGAAGATGAATTGATCGTAGTTGTTGAAATATACCCCTTCTTGGGACACTTCTTCATTTTCTCTTGATTTTTATTGCTTCAAATAGCATTTTCACACTCTAAATGTTGAAAAGCATATGATAAATAACATCAGCGGTCAAATGGAGCTGCCAACCGCAAAATTTTTCTTGCCATATAGAAAATTGTAAAACAGTAATTTCTTTTTTGCATTGGATGTGGAAGCATGTTTGCTGTCAAATGTTGGATGTTTATAAGGTTCTATATTCTTCACTGCCTTAGGTGATTTATTTTGGTGCTTTAATTTTATGGTTTGTTCTTGAAATATGAAACAATTATATGTATATGCGATGTTGCAATTGGTAAATCATGTAATCCATGGCGAAGCTGAAGAAACCGGAACTAAGTGAAATAGAATCTAAGGTTAGGTAGAGCTCCTCGAATGGAGACACAACAAAGGCTTTGTTGTTGTGTAATGACTCATTTCTAAGTCACAGTCTTGGCATCATGCTCTTTTGAGCATGAGGAGGCTTATCTCTAAGAGGCTGAAGAGAATGATGAGAAAAAATTGGTGAAAATGAGTAAAATATCTAATTCATGGGTGGATATTTATCATGTAATTTTTTATTAGAACAATTATTTTTCTCTAATTCATGGGACGTTTGTGTAATTTTTCATTTGAACAATTATATTTTCTCTAATTCATGGTACAATTATCATGTAATTTTCCATTAGAACAGCTATGTTTCCTCTACATAGAACAATAATACAGGTTGGCTTTGTTTCTCTTGAACATGAAACATAGAATTGTCTCCCTTTAGAGGGGAAAAAAGAAAAGGGAAAAAAAACACGGAATCGTGAAATTTAATTCCTACAATATGCGGGACTCAATGAGCAAGTATTTTTGAGCTGTAAAATTTGTATCTAAAAAAGTTTTGCAAATTTTATATTGATTTTGTTGTGTTTTATAAACATTTGTTATTTTTCGTGCATCGCACGGCTGATGCCACCACTAGTTAATAAATAAAAAAAAATTGCATACAAGCCTTGCCCTAAAATTATTCTTTAATTTTTTTTAGAAAAACAAAAGGAAAATGCTGGAACAGTGTGCTAAAAAAAGTTAACCTAATCTAATATGACAACCTATTTCTGTCCAAACATGCCTGTAACGATGGATCATGAGATCATGTGTATTTTCTTTATCATATTGATCAATCATGAGAGCATCTCTAATGCAAAAGGTGGAGGTGAAGGCCATAGAGGAGAGGGAAAGTGAGGATATAATTATTTAAATTAAATGTGTCGGTAGAAAGGGATGTAGGAAAAAAATTAAAAAAGTGAAAAAAAGAGAGATAGATATAAATTAAAAACTAATGATAAAATAGTAGTAGAGAAAGTGAAATTGAAAGTGTGTTTTAGACCTTGGTATTAACATGAAGAAGGAAAAGTGGAGAAAATTTAGTGCAAATAAGTGAAAAGTGATTAAAAAAAAGAAAATTAAAGGAAAATAGAAAACATATAGGGTCTATTTCCTTTTTTTTTTTTTTTGTGTATCCCTCCTTATGACTTTGAAAGCCCACTACTTGCAATAGAGATGCTCTTAACAACAGTTTATATGACAATCAATGTGTCATTAAATGATAATTAAAACCAAACGTTTGAATAAAAGACTCATTTAATCTAACTAATTATTGGCTAAAGTGTGGTCTATATTGACTAAAGTGCGGACTGTGGAACACGAGAAAGGGGGAGAGTGGTTGTTTAAGATAATTGATTTTTTTAGTTGTTATAATCTTTAATAAATTTAGTTAGGTGGATTAAATGTCTAGCTGTTATTTAATAGACGTTCTTATTACTGGACATATTGAACAGTCTTATTGAAGACTCTTTTTATGGTGTTAAGCAAGGGCCGAGGGAGAGCGGGCCTCCACCAAAAAAAAAAAGGAAAAAAATTTTTTCCTTGTACAAAAAGAAAAAAAAAATTGTAGTATACATTAAAGATTTAGCCATGACTCATTCCTTCAACCCACTCCTCTAAAAGTATCTGACTCCGCCATTAATGCTAAGTACCACTTAAAAATAACCTCTCATTGTATGCGCCAAACACACACAGCATACGTGACGGGATATGAGAACAAATCCCTTAATTTTACTTTTCTTGTCCCTTGCACAACTGTATACCTTGTGTTAGATCAAAGACGTATACCCGCAATATTAAAGATATTTAACGAAGTCGTTGAACAACTAGGTCAATCATCAATGGCCAAGTAACCCTGTCATATTTCCACACCCAACAATACAACCACAAAATCCTTGGCTTATCGAGCTGTGACAATCGAGTTAGATGCAGAGATTGTAGTTGATGCAATCCACAGATATGATGACAATGCCACGAAATTTGGGTTAATTATTGAAGATATTCGAAGATCGCTTTATGGGCATGACAAATTCACTATTACTTTTACACTTCGACAAACAAATAAGGTAGCACATGAAGTAACTAGACATGCTGAAATTTCTCCTAATATTTGTATTATGCACTTGGTTCTTGAATAGCTTAATAGGCAGCTGACGCTTAATGTATTAGATGACTCTATGATTAATGAAAATTAAATTTTTCCTTAAAAAAACATTAATATTGTTAGAAAATAGCTCCAAGGTCTTACAAGATGATCCTCTCATTAATTTATTATCCAACTCCAATTTCTTCTACAAATCAACGTGAAAAAGAAAATATATCTTCTTGAAGGCGCCATAATCTCACCAAGATTTGAACATGCCTAGCCATTGTGCTCAAAATTACAAGATCTATGTTACTGAAGGAAAGTCAAGCTTTGAATCGAGGTGTAAAAATGCATGACAAAGTGCGACTAACGAAGGTGCGAAACAAGCTTTGTCTTGTTCAAATCTTGGTGTCACGTAACTAAAATCGGTAATATTTTCAGTCTCTAGTCAATAATATTTCCACCAGAATTGCTGTCACTCTTCCTAAAAAGTGCAAAGTATCCAAGAAGAGCACAAAGTGCAGCAACAACATTCCCTTCCCTGATCAAAATCATAACCACAAAACCAGTGATTTCCGCAGTCAATTTCTTGCCCTCCACCACCAGATCCCTTCTGGGCTTCCCGAAGAAAGCCAACAGCACAAGCAGAGTTATCCACGTAACCAGTGTCGCCGGCACCGCCACGGCCAGCGCCGCCACCATCGACAGAATTCCGAAAGCGATTCCCAGCAGCCCAGATGCATAAAGTGCCTGAAACCTAGTTGGAATCGACGTGGATTCGTACCTTGAAAGCACAGATTTCAGGAGGTTCCAAGAAAGGGAAAGTAAAAGTGTGTAGACGGATACAAATAGGAATACCCATGTTCTTCTTTTGCTCATTAGTTTTATGAGTAGCGTGGGAGATTGGGATTGCTGGGGTGGAGGTGCTTCTCGGAGGGGTGCCGGCGGCGAAGGTGGTTTGTTGGAGGGAATCTCCTGCACTGTGGATTCTGCCATGAAAATTCTTTAAGAGATTACCGGGGGTTTGGATTTGGTGATGGCTTTGATTTTGGTCTATCTTTCGGTGTGCGTCCACTTTTGTGTCGGGTCGTGCCTGGCCAGTCAGTGCTGGAAATGTGGGTCTAAATTTAAATATTCTTTCCCAAATTTGCAAAGTTTGGCAAACGGAGGAGGAATATGAAAAGAGTTAGATCGGCATAGATAAAATAACTAACAAAAAAAATATAATAAAATTGACACATAATATAATTTTTTTTCAGCAAATCACATTATTTTTATATCAACATCAATCACATAAGTGTCAACTTTATCAAACTTTTTCTCACTAACTTTGTCTAATTAGAATTATTCTTACGAAAATTCTTGGCAATAAATTTTAAACACGTGAAGGAAGAGAAACAACAATGGCAGTCAAACCGTCCTCCATTCTATGACTATTAATAAGTCTACAAAAATTCTAGAGAGACGTGAAAATGAGACATGAATAAGTGACATTGTATATGTAGCATATTTATATTGGATAATGAAAAAGTAGATATATAATCATCACCCAATAAATGTACGTCACATGATAATGTCACCTATTGATATCACTTTTACATATCTCTTTAGAATTACTCGTAAGTCAAACTCTAGGAAAATGTTATTTATAGGTAATCTTTTAAATAATCTTTTATAAAATGAGATGCACTGACTGTGCTGGAAGACGGGCATACTAACCTTCGTACATAGTATGACCATCTAATGCATTGATTTGGACATATTTGACACATTGATATGTTATTAGATCACTACGCGCAAGTTTTTCTTGTGAAAGATGGACGTGGTAGGGGTGGAGATGGGGTGGCCACCCTCTTCAGTCTTCCCCGACTATCCTTATTCCGACTGAAAAAAAAAATCTTTTAAAAATCCTTTGAATTTTTAGTGTTACGACTACTCTTATTACTGTCTTCTACCTCTGCTCGTGTGGCACTACTAACATTGGCATTTGTCATCTACGAAGCAAGTGAACAATGTAAACCTTGCAACGCCCAAGGTAATATATTGTGTGCCAGTGTTATTTTAGAAATAAAAACCCTATTCTCTACATGAGTTTTTGAAAGAATTTTTTTTTCAAGAACATGATTTTCAAGTCTCGCGATAAACTGTCGAATCCCATGCGCAGTCCAACACAATGATTAATGTTTCTTAGTGAAATAACAGTAGTGTCAATCTTCAACTTAAATCCATAATTTTCCCCCTTTTGGTAACCAAATTAAATCCATAACTAGGTACACCAAAACACCTAATTCCATTTTAAAATCTTCTCTTGTAATGAATTAACATTGAAGATTATCCAGAACTTATACGAGGTGCTATTGCGTATCATCTTCAAAGTACCATAAAATTATTAAAATTAAATATTAGCATTTTATAATGAAGTTTTATCAGTATTTAAGTCGCCTTCTCAATTCCATTTGAGTGGTACTATGTGTACATTGACTGATTCAATACACACATTAGCAAATAAGATGTATTATGTGATTCGAACAAAAATTACAGTTGTTAGGTTCTCACGTTCCAGATCAAATACGAGGTCCAGAGTTCGAATAGCACATGTTTTCTTAATCCTAACTATTTAAAAAATGATAAGAAGATTTATTACCAAATAATTTTAGTCCAACTCAAATAAAAATCTAAATAGGTCGGCTCCTAATCAACCCTCTAAAATAATTAGCATAATACGAAGGGATAACCAAGTTGATCAACCACGTGTGCCAATTGTCTATGGAGTTAACGTGGATTCTTTTTACAGAGCTCGCGTGTTATGTAACAATACTTAATTTGAGAAAAAAGTAATAAGTCGCAGTATGTTACCCAAGTAAAAAAACTGATAAATACATGGACTCTCCGATGGGTGTGGCTTTAAGCTTGATTTAGGACAAGTTGGCAAATGGGAGTAGGAGTGCTACCAAAGTCCAAGCGATGGACCACGAAAATTTACATGACCACTACTTTTACGAACTTCTAAAGATTCTTCAAAAACTTTACTTGTAGAATCTTACAATGTTTTAAGTAACTTCTCTACAATTATAATAAAATTGGGTGCATGACTTTAACGTCTAATATATGTGATCGCTTAAGATAATACCCTGACCATTGAGGATACTAAATTTTCTTTATTAAAAAAAAAATCTTTCTATAAAAACAATACATTAAAAATGATCTAATACCAGATGTCTAGTGGTATTACTATATGTCATTTGACATGCCACATCACCATCTAGGGGTATAATGTTGTTAGAAATCTGGCATTAGATCATTACTGGGTATTACTATACGTCATTTGACATGCTACATCACCATCTAGCGGTATAATACTGTTAGAAATCTGGCATTAGATCATTACTGTATTTACTGATATGGTAACTTGGAGCATGAAACTTGTCATTTTTTATTACAAGATAGACTCTATTAAAGTGAACACTTTTCTTTGCTTTAACAGAATTGCGGTTGGACTGTTCAGCCTTTAATTTTTGGAAGATAGGGTGCGATAGTGCCTTGAACGGTAAGAGAAGAAGAGACATGGAATGATCAATGACCTCAATTTGGACTGCCTTTTTATGCCTAAGATTCCTCGACTCCTTGATTAAAAAAGGAAAAGTCATAGTATTTGTGTTAGATCCGATCAAGCCAATCCACATCGAGAATAGTTAGTTCGAAATGCACTTGCCATTTGTAGCGACCCGACCCCTTGGATTTAGCCTATGTGCCCCCGAAATTTTCTAAGAAAACATCACATCTTCCCTTATCGAGTTTAAACTGTCACGTGGCTGTACAATATTGGGGGTTGGGGGATTAAGGTGACTTTTAGCTTCGTAAGGGGAGATGTGATGTTTCTATAGCCGGACTGATGTGCCCCCGACAACGTGGCCACGCAAGTCTTTTCTAAACAAGTAATGCTATTTAGCACTACTGATACTTAGCACCATATCAAGGTGACATTAAATGATAAATTGAATTAAATGGATCATTTATTTATTCATTTAATTCCACTTATTATTTAATGACATATTGAATACCACCTAGACTGGTGTCAAGTACCACTAGTGCTACATAGCATTATTCTTTTTAAACTATCAATCACTAACTTACTGTCTTTTGAATATTGCGGTTCAAAGGAATTTTTGATGTTGGAAAGACTAGAAAGACACTCTAATATTATACTTCATCGGTCCTAAAAAATAGTATATTTATTATATTAAGTAGGCATTAAATTTTTCATTTTCATATGTATCATTAATTAATTATTATTCAATTACCTAGGCATTAAAAATATTTTAAACAATTAATGATGCATAAAGGTATATTTGAAAAAATAAGGTAAAATAATAAAATTTAATATTTCAACTATATTAACTATTGTTTCTTAATCTATGTTAAAATTACTACTGGGCTATTTTTGTGGGACGGGGGAGTATGTGATTTGTGTTTGCTAATTATATCCTGTTGTGACAAAATCAACTTCTGAGTTTCTAAATGGCTTATTAAGTTGGAATTATGCAACTTCATGTAACATAATATTTTCAAGGGACCTAGAGTGCAATTACTTGAGAATATTATTTATAGATTTGAAAAGAGGTATCTTTTAATCCAATTAAAAAACCTAATCAATCGTCTTTGGGAAAACCTAATGAATAATTCTACGGTTACAATTTAAAAAAAAAAAAAAAACTTGCATAATTTTTTACACAATCACATTTAGTATTATCCTATTTTTCACACATCACATTACATTTAATACAAATAAAATAGACCACATGTTCTCCATAAAAATTTATGGCAACTTTTTCATGTAAAAATTATGATTTTTAGTCTAACTATTTCAATAGGGGCTAATTTCACATATTGTCTTCAACCTTTGAGTTAAGAATCGATTGGGTCCCAAACTTCTTTTGACCTCCTGGGTCCTCAATTTTCAAAAATTTACACGATAGGTTCTTTTTTAAAGATTTTGTCAATATTACCATTAGCTTTTAAAAAAAATACCGTTATACCCTTAACCATTTAATTTTAAAAACAAAATATTTAAAAATAATAAAAAAATTTTAAAAAAAATCCCCTACCACACTGGTAGCCAAAATTGGGAAGGCAGGAGGTGGTTGAATCTCCCAATTTACTGCTAGAAACAGGCTGCTTCTGGCAACAAAAATAGGGCATTACGGTAGCAAAATGCCTTTTTTCTGTTGGAAATGGTAGCACACCAAGAGAGAGTCAAGAGAGAGATGGAAGTCTTAGACTATTAGATAATACAACAAAGTTCACAGAAAAATTTGGAAAAAAAAAATGAAAGAAAGAAAGTGGCAGCGCGGTGGCAGGTGGTCAGCATTGGTGGAGGCTGAGGCATAGTAGCAGCCTTGGGCTTTCAAACCACTCATATTTTTCATTTTTTCTAGCATGTTTGGATAAGCTTGAATGAGTTGGTTACTCAGCCTACATGATTTATACAAACCGCATTATGTTAGATCAGAAACTGATTGGTGATCTGATGTTTATTGCAACCTGAATATTCTGCTTCGAGG
>CAVNYN010269447.1:0-26428 GCA_963692815.1 Nyctanthes arbor-tristis
GTAAAAGCTGGAAACCTCCTTTATTTCACTTTTTCACAGGAATGAACTTTTGTTTTAAACGTAGAGCATAATAATAAGAAAAGTTAAACCACACAATACACAACCAAAACGGAAAAGAAAAACCCATTCGAACAATTTCGAACAACAGTCCAATAAAATTTTAGAAATCAGTAGGGAAAAGAGAGACTAAAAGACGTTATCTTTTGGTCCATTTGTTAGTATGTACCATCAATGGAAATTAAAATAGCATAAACAAGCATTTTGATTTTTAAAGTGTAACACAAAATCCTTATTCTAAGAACTCTTTGAAGGGGAAAAAAAATCAAAAGCAGTACCCAAATATAATTGATCAAAAACCTCATTGATGAAATACCCATTAAGAAAAAGAAAGCTACAAAGTGGTTCAACAAATGGGAGTAATCTGGAAAGAAAACTAGGGGTTTTGGTACAGTAGCAATGGGCGTATAATGGGAAAACCGAGTTCTTGTACATACCGAATAAGAAGCGCCCACTGTCGTTTATGATGGACATTAGATTACAGACGCCGCATAAGAGGAAAATAACTCTCGCCTTCATACATAATAAACTTAATCATATTATTAAGGCAGTAGACTGAAATTGCAAATATAGAGCAAATCAAGGAGGATATCCGACGCATGTGTTTTCAGGCGGAATAGTTAACAGAGAGAGGATCCCGTGAGGCTTGATGAGACAGCACGGTGCTGCTGCGCAAAATTTAGGGCAAAAAAATGAGACCCTTGTGCTGTGTGTCTGAGAGAGAGAGTAAAAACGACGTCGTTTGATGGTTACAGTGAGAAAAAAATAAAACCGTCACAAAAACGACGTCTTCTGGGCGACGATTTTGACCAATTCCATTGGATTTTGGCCCATCGCCACTTATTATATGTTAAGAAGCGATTAATTTAACTCACAAATCAATTTGATTATTATCTTAAGTGAAACTGCAAAAAGTAGGAAAACAAAACTAAGAGTGTGTTTGATTGATAAGAATTTTTCATAGAAAATGAGATTTTTCACCTAAATTTTTATTTTTATAGTGTTTGATTCGTATTTTTTCTATGGAAAATATTTTCTATCTTTTAGTCATGTAACCACATTTTCCTTGAAAATAAGGAAAATATTTTCCTATAGGGGGTTTATGTTTTTTGCTTTCTAGGTAAATTCCTATTTTTTCTCAGAAATTTCACTTCTAATCAATAATGTTGCAATTCATTTTTTATGAAATTTAATTATAGGTAATTCAATTGATAGGAAAATATTTTATTTCTAACTAAATTCTATGCTTGTAATCACATGCACTGTAAATGTAATTTTAAAGACGATGTTAGCACTTATGTAACAACAAAATTTTTGAAAAGAAATAGTGTAAAAAAAAGTAGGGAGATATATGTCATACATGGGCAAATAAATTGCAAAATATGATATACGTGGTCACACGTGGTCTTCTAATTTTAACTAAGAGTTAAAAAGCCGAACAAATAGTAATAAATTTTGATTAGAAGCGAAAGTCTGATGCTCTCTCATCTATATATATATATATATATATATATGTATTAATTAAGTGAGTTAACTCTTAGTACTTTTTGTACCGTAATTTTCAAGCTTTTTTTATTTGGCAAATTTTACGGCAAATTTTTTTAACAAAAAATTTGAGGAAAGGACTTAAAGAGGATTTGAACATAGGACAATTGAATTTAATACCAAGCTTTAACCACTTTGTCTATTTTCTTTTTGTTAAATCTTTTTCACTAATAAATTAAAATATCAAATCTAAAGGACCAATTCCAAAACAAACCCTAATCCCTCTTGATTCGTTCATTCACCGTCTTCGTCTTCGTCTTGCGTCTCGGTGAGTTAATATTATTTGAATATTTTTTATTTTTTTATTTTTTCCATTTTACATTTTTTAAAGATTTTTGAAAATGTACTGGGTGACGGGTATTTCTTAACCTACTCGACCTAACCGATCTTGCCCCCTCGATTCAAATCTATATATATATATTATATTAATTAAGTGAACTATGTTCCAGTACCTTTTGTACATTGATTTTCCCGTCTTTTTTATTTGGTAAATCTTGCGGTAATTTTTTTTTTTTAAGATCGGAAAAAATTTGATGAAAGGACTTAGAGAGGAGTTGAACATTTGACAATTGAATTTAATACTCAAGCTTTAACCACTTTGCCCCCTTTTTTTTTGTTAATCATTTTTCACTAATAAATTAAAATATCAAATTTGAAAGGTCAATTCTAAAACAAATTATAATCCCTCTTAATTCGTTCATTCACCCTCTTCATCTTGCGTATTGGTGAGTTAATGTTATTTGAATATTTTTTATTTTTTTATTTTTTGCATTTTACATTTTTTTTAAAGATTTTTGAAAATGTGGCGGGTCACGGGTATTTTTTGCCTACTCGACCTAACCCATCTTGCCCCGTACTCGATTCAAACGTGTACATGTCGGGTAATGGGAGACGCATTCAACCAGAACATTTGATAATTATAAAGGTAACAATTTTAAATTTGATGATATTGTAAGTTTGTCGTTGAATTTATTACATATGTCTGAGAGATTAGATGTAATAATATAGATTATCTTTTAAACGATCTTGAATTTCACAATTTTTTAAGTCAATTGATTTTACTGATTCAAGTAGTATATACTTCCATTTTTATATTTTTTACGGATGTGTAAATGCTGTAGATTTATTATGTAATTATCTAATGATACATTTTAAGAAGTTTTTTTTTACTTGTGCAACACGCGGGTGGTTTAACTAGTCAATATATTAATTAAATGAAAAGTGTCACGGTACCTTTGTACCATAGTTTTTCCACCAAAAAGTATGTTAGTAGGATATTTTTAGACGTTTTATTTCATATTACGGTAATTTTTGTGGTATTTTTGATTTTTCATTTTTTAAAAATTTTTTTATTCACTCTTGCGTTATTCATTCACCATTATGAAATAAAATTCTTAATTAGCATCATCTAAAGGTTTAAATCATAGATAAATTTAATTATCTAATTGTCTAACATATCTTTAAATTTGTAGTTTATAATTAATAGAAATTAAACATATATACCGTTAGGTTAAGTTAATTAAAATTATAATTGAAATTTTTCTTTAATTTTTCAAAGTATAAATGAATATTAGTAATTAGTTAATTACGACTATTTGATCAGGAATTTTATTTTGCCTACGTGCATACATGTTATTATGCTTATATACATGTGTTAAACATCTAAACTACAAAGAACCAATATATGTAGCCTGGTGTATGCCGCGTATTGTATGCATGCATAATAATACGCTTGCTTGGGCAAAATAAAATTTCTCACTATTTTATATATGATTACATTTATGTATTTTTTATTTATATAACATTTATTCTATCTGACTTTATTTGTTTTGAAAAAAAATATTTTCAGAGTACACAACACCACTTAATTAGCAATTATTTAGTACAGTGCCATTTATTTAAATTAATGCAAAAAAATAATATTTATATGTGTTAATGATAACAATCAAGTTAAATTTGTTATAAATTATAGTTACCTTAAGATAATAAGAAAAAAAATTATATCATCATATAATATAATATAATATAATATAATATAATATAATATAATATAATATAATATATAATACAAGAGTTTCCAATTAGATTTAGATTCTAAATTGTAATTTTTCCGCCCATAATTTTACTGACATCATCATAATCTAAAATTTTTCAAAATTCATTCTATAATTCCGCCCCTTTTAAAAATCACAAAATTTTAACTTTATATAATTTTCAAATTTTCATTTTTTAGAATCCTCAAATCAATGGAAACCAAACCATTAAAAATATCATTTTTCTATTATTAAAATATATATTATTATTTATTATTATTTAGCGTCGTAGATTGCATGGAAATCATAAAGTTGAATTAAATTTTCAAGAAATCGTGACAGCTTATGTAACACTTTTATGTATTATACGGGTGTAGTGATTATATATATCTGTGTATCATGATGTGATTGTTATAAGGCACGGGGCATTACGTTTTAAGTATTATTATTTACTGTTATTCCAATTGGATAAACTTTTTAAATTATTGTCTACAAAAATTTTAGGTTGCTACTTGCTATGCATAAAACTCTAGATCTGTAAATAAAAAAAACCATTTTTCTATTAGAGAAATTATATCTCAGCCACTATTGATCTTCATAATCGGTTTTTTAATAAAAGTCTTCCGAATATAGGATAATTTGGAGTTAGTGTAATTTTATCAATATACATGTTTTGTCAACGCAAAGCTAACTCACTAAAAAAAGAAAAAAAAAACTCCTCCTTTAAAAAAAAATTTAAAAAAAAAATTGAAAAACTTATGAGCATCATTTTTTAGTTTTAAAAATTAAATCTTTCTTATTTAGATATTGATAATGAGTTTTCAATAATTTATATTAGTTTATTAATTTTTTATATTCCTTTTTTTATTTTAGTTTGCTCATTTTTTTCGTTTTTTGTCAGTATTTATAAATAATTATGGGTTTTTATAATTTCTTATTATCTACTACCGATGTAAATTTGACGGTGTGTAACTGTTTAATTTATTATGGATCAGTATTTTTTTAAGAATTATTCTTTCTGCTACTGAATTATTTAAAGGCAGTATAAACTAATTGTCTAATATTATCTCTATTTATTTATTTCTATATTTATTATTTATGTTTGGTTGGTTTTCAAAATTTTTCTTTTTAGAGTTCTTGATAATATGGAAATTAAAATTTATTTCAAAATAGCTTATATTATAAATGGAAACTTATATCCTAATAACTTAGAGAAAATTAATTGATTTTTTTGTGTAATAAAAATTTATTTATCTGTATCACACCAACAGCTAAAGACACACATAATATAATTCTGCCATACTAATATATGACTAAATTTTATTTTCATGAAATCTATGACTTAACTTAAAAATCTCTGTGACTATTTTTAAATTTTTGTTTCTATATTATTATGTTGCAATGATTAGGTTGTAGATTATGTAAAAAAATTATTTTCTTAGTCTTTTTTCTCTATAGATGTAAAGCTTTCAAAACATCGACTGAATTCATGTTATTATTTCATTTTATTTAATTATTATATTGTGACTATTTATTGTTTTTTTGCAATTAATATAATGAATTTTTTTATGAAATATTAAGAAATAATCTTGTTGTGTAACGTATCTGTTAAATACTAATTTATTGATATTTTAATTTGACGAAGATAATAATAATTTTGGGGAAAATCTTGTGAACAAAGAGATATGAAATCCAGAAGAAGAAAATGAACTGCACAAAATAATTACTCCCTCCATTCTGATTATCTGATCTTATCAAAAGGAACTTTTTTAGGATGTCGCACATATACAGTCTCCAGTTATATTAAAAGTCTAAGATCTTTTGCATTTTTTAAAATATATCCCTATTTAATGTTTTAATTATAACTATTAATTTTGAATTTTGTTCATAAAAATAGTACATCAAGAGGGTACTTTTTCATAAATATGAAAATTTTTATCTGAACAGATATCTAATAAATACGTACATGCCCGATATGTATTATTAGACTGTTAACTAATAATATGAAATAAGTTAGATGATTTAAAAGTGAAATATATTAAATTATTAATAAAGTATATAAGAGGATAACTATTAATATAGTATCAAAATTATATATTTATTGTTTTTGTTATGCAAATCCGATAACACGTCTTTATCCAATATTTTATAGGGCGGGTCAAAATAGGTCGGGTCATGGGCCGGGGTGGAACTCCACCATGACCCACGAAAGGACTCATGAATTTTTCTCTCTTTCAATTAATGTTATGTGCAACGTATTATTAATTGATGAATATAGAATAAATCAAAACATTTATTTAGAATTTCAAAGTTCCCAACATTAACTAATATAATACCATGATTCTTTCACTTTGATAGAAAAATCCTTTCAAAAAAATATATAATAAAAAATAAAAATAAATTGCCAAAAAATAAATAAGTTGATTGGTCAAATTTCTCTATCTAATCATTTCTCTATATTTTTAGAATTAAATTTATTAAAAAAAATGAAAGAAAATGCTTGGTGGGTCACGGGTCTATGGGTAGGTCCAACCTGACCTGTACAGGCCCTGGACCCTCTGTGGGGCAGACAATATTGCCTCACACCCGTTTTTTTGCTCTGATTAGGCGTGACGAGTCAATCATATTAGGGGCAGGTCCCCACAAGTTTATGGGTTGATGTTTCAAATTATTTTGCCTAATTACTTAACTGCTAATTATTATAACTTTATATAAGTTGGACATGTGAATTTACACGATGTGTTTGGATGAGATCGAAATTATGAACTCGAGTATTTTACTATAAATATCCCATAGTGAATTATAATTCTCATATCAATTCGTAATTTTATACAATACAATTGGTATATTGTACTTTATTTACGACATGATGACCACACTTATATGTCAATTTTGATATAAAGGTACATTATAATTCTACCGTGCAATGTACAGGTAAAAAAAATCTAGTCTCTAGTATAATATATAAGACACGAGTTTTCAATTAGATTAGATGTTTAATTGTAATTTTTTCAGCCCATAATTTTTCCGCTGATGTCATCATGATGTTACACACGTGATTAGGCTGAGTTACGCTTATCCCATATATCAATCCTTCCAAATTGTTATCTTCTTATAATTTTCAAAATTCATGGTAAAGCCTGTAAAATATTGATTGAATTCGTGTTGTTATTTTGTTTGATTAAATTATTATTGTGAATATTCATTTTTTTTTTTTGTATTTAATGTAATGAATTTTTTTATACATAACATTGGGAATTTATCTTTCCTTGTAACATATATGTTGAATACTAATTGATTGATATTTTACTTTGACAAAGATGAAAATGAATTTTAGCGAAAACTTTGTAAAATAAAGAGACATGTAATCCACAAAAAGAAAAGGAACTGCACAAAAAAATTACTCCCTTCATTCTGATTATTTGTTCTTATTTTTCTTTTTAAGATGTCTTGCATATATGGTCTCTTTTTATATTAAAAAAAAGTTTAACTTGCATTTCTTCACAAATATATCTTTAGTTAATATTTTAATTATTACTATCAATTTTGAATTTTACTTATAAAAAATGATACGTCGAGAAAGTACTTTTTAATGAGTATGAAAATTTTTATCTAAACGAGTATTGAGTGAATACTAGTATGTACATGCTCGATACGTATTATTAGGCTATTAACTAATAATATTAAATAAGATAGATGATTTTAAAATGAAATATAATAAAGCATTAAACGAATACATAAGAGGGTGACTATTAATATAATATTAATAAAATATTAATTTAACACGTCAAATACTAAATCAAAATTTTATATTTATTGTTTTTGTTATACAAATTTGATGACACTTATCTGTCTAATATTTTATTATTCATTATTATTAATTTTTTTAAAATTAATCTTTACATATAACGCACAAGTGAGAGACTAAACTTATAGTTATAATAGTTGACTATGATATGATTATTTGTATGAATGACAATAAGATAGATTTTGGGTGAGTTAGAATTGTCCTGGACCCGCCCACGAGTCTTAGAGTCGCCCTAGACCGCCCCAAACCCATGAATTCCTAAGACGGGTCATGACGGCCCCGGTCATAGGGCGGGGTGGGATACCACCATGACCCACAAAAGGACTCATAAATTTTTCCCTTTCAATTAATGTTATGTGCAACGCATTATTAATTGATGAACTTAAAATAAAACAAAACCTTTGTTTAGAATTTTAAAGTTCTCAACGTTAACTAATATAGTAACATGATTCTTTCAATTCAATAGAAAATCTTTTCAAAAAATAATAGAATAAAAAAATAATTGCCACGGATTTATAGATCGATAGATTAAATCGCCATCTCTAATAATTTCTAAACATTTTTAGAAATAAAATTTTTTTAAAAAAATCAGAAAATGCTTAGTGTGTCACGGGTCAGTCCTATTAGGGGCAGGTCTCCACGAGTTTAAAGACCGATGAGTCAAATTATCTTCTCTAATTATTTGACCGCTAATTATTACAACTTTATATAAATTGAATGTGTGAACTTGTACGACGTGTTTGGAGGAGACAAGGATTATGAACTCAGGCATTTTACTATAAATATCTCATTATAATTTTTAATTCGCATCTCAATTCG
Source organism: Nyctanthes arbor-tristis (assembly GCA_963692815.1). NCBI lineage: Eukaryota > Viridiplantae > Streptophyta > Magnoliopsida > Lamiales > Oleaceae > Nyctanthes > Nyctanthes arbor-tristis. The sequence continues at coordinate 8,263 of CAVNYN010269447.1, forward strand.
TAATTTTATACAATGAAACTGGTATATTGTATTTTATTTATATTATTATATCCATATCCACAAGTCAATTTTGACATGAATGTACACTATAACTCTACATGTGCAATATACGAGTGAAAAAAAATCTAGTTACAATATTGTTTGGTTGATATTAAAAATTAATTATTTCTAATTAGGTAACGTAACTTTATAAAATTTCACTATAAAAAAAAATTCGTATTATTGATTTTTTCAAATAATTTGATATGTATAATTCTCATGCATTGCATGAGTGAGGATCTAGTTATTATTATAATAATAATATATAATGATACTTAATTAATTAATTATCATTTTTATCGTCCGCATATCAATCTGTTCCTAATCTAGCGTTCTAATTTTTTGAAATTCAAAATCAACATCTATAATGTAAAATGCACCAAATCTTATCCTTAAAATCTTGCCTTTGGTGGTTTGATAATTATGTCAGTTAAGATTTGTTCAAATCTTAACAAATTAAAACGGAGCAAGACAGGGATTGATAATTGAAATTTATTTTTTATGAAAAATGTTTCCCCATATACTCTATGGAAAGTTATTTTTCTTAATTTCAAGAAGAAATCTCTACTTTCTGGGCTAATAAAATGGAAAAGATTTTCCATAAAAAATGAAATTATATTTGAGTGGCCCCAAAAAAATTGAGTGAAAAATGGTATTTTTCATGGAAAATAATTTCCAATAAAAGGCAATATAATAGTTTTCCTTCAACAATAAAAGTAAAAAATGGAAATTAAGTGATTTATATACATCTCAGCTTTTATATTAATGATGATATCAGCAAACCAATCTTATTTCAAAATGGAATTAAATTTCTAAAGTCACGCCAACAAGCTTCTTATCTCAAAATGGATATAAATTGCTAATGAGGCAAAGTTTTATTATCATAATAATATTTTATTTTATTTTATCTGCCATTTGATAAAAAATTAATCAATTAATCAATCAAAGTAAACTACAGTGAGAATCCAAATACAAGGGTCGAAACTTGAAAAGTTACTTTTTGGTATTGCCAATGCCATTTTAAGAGTTTATTTTAATTTTTTTTATAGTAAGTTTATGCCACTTTCGATATTGTCCCATGTTGATACATGGTTGCACACAAAGTGGATTAGAAGATTTTCATTGTTCTTGAAAAGTCGAAAATAACACTTGAAATTCGAGTTAAATATATTGTCAAATGTTGCACTATATTTGCTATATAGTGTCATTTTGACCACTCAACTTTGTTTTGTTTCATTATGACCCCCAAACTATTTAGTTAGTGTTATTATGGCTGAAAGTTATCGACGCTAGTCTATTTAAATCATGTATATATTTGTCCATTGCCAATATATTTGCTACACGACGTTATTCTGACCGCTCAACTTTGTTTTGTTTCATTATTATTATATGGTCATTATATACACTTTAGTGTCATTTTGACTAGTTCATTTTGTTTCGATTCCAAGGAGGTCAAAACTTTATACATTTGAAAAGTTGATGGGTAAAGTTTGTAATTTTTATGGCACAATGACATTAATTAAAAGAGTTGTGCTACATGAACAAAATTACGTACAAAAAATCTAATAAAACTGACACATGGCACAATTTTGTTTTTCAACACATCACATCACTTTTTCCATCAACACTTATCACATAACCACTTGTCAAATTTGTCATCTTTTTTGTATCTCTTTTTGTCTATTTAGATTTTTCCTAATTAAAAGTTTTAACGACAATGATGGTGTTAAGTGAAAGGTACAGTGGCCACAGTGACACCAAGAAAAGAGTTCGGTGGCTATTGTGAAACAAAAGAATTAGTGGTTGAAATAGTTTTTTTGAGAGCTTATTTTGTGAAAGTGATTTTTTAAGAGAATATGTGGTTAAAAAGTAATTTTAAAATTGTAAAAAATATTCTTTTAAATTTGTGATCAAGAGTGAATTAACACAGAAATTGAGAATACGCATCCTAAAAGTTGAGTGGTACAAATTTGTTTGAGTAAAACAAAGTGTTTTGCAACTATTAGATTATTTAGTTGGATTATAATCTGCTATGTGACATCATTTTCTTGGTTATTTTTTGTAAAAAGTAAACAATTGAAGCTTGACTTTTACTTTTTGACTTTTTGCAAAAAGTAAAATCAATAGAATAATGCAGTGTGGCGAATTATAATCAAAATTATAATCTAATGATCTAACCAAATTGGTTATTTTAAGGATTACTTCACTTGCTTGGGAGAGCTTGCACGGGAAGCTTGCTTGAGCTGGCTTCTTAAAGAAGCAAAATGCTAAAATAAGCATAAGCCAGAAGTTAGGAGTTCTCAAATAAGCAAGTTTTGACTTAAGGGAAAATTTTTCCAAAATCCAAACGATTCACACGAAAAAGACGTTTCCGTTAACCCCATTATATCATCCCGCGTTCTCTTTTCTAGGGTTTTCAAAACCCCCCATTACTCTTTTTTTCCCTCCAACACTCCATTTTCTCCCATTTCTTCTCCCCCAAAATCGGTTCAATAATCAATTCACAATCCAAAAACTGCATCCATTCCTCTAAAGAAATGCCTCCAATCAGTTTAACCGAAGGCGCAATTTCGATGCTGGCCACCGGCGAGGCGCAGTCGTCCGAATTGAAACCGGTGATGCAGGTGGCGGACGTTCGGCTTGTCAGTACCCATAACCAGAATGGCAATAATGAGAGGTATCGGCTTTTGTTGTCGGACGGGGTGTTTCTCCAGCAGGGAATGCTGGCGACTCAGAAGAACGAATTGGTTCGATCGGAGAGGCTGCAGAAGGGTGCCGTTGTTCAGTTGACGCAGTTCGTCTGTAACTTTATCCAGAACCGCATGTGAGTTTATCAAATCATGATATCATTATATCATTTGATTGTTGGGTGCAGATTGTGGCTTTTGCGCAATAAAATTTCATGTTTTTGGCTGCACACATCTAGCTAGTGGTGTTTATGTATAAAAAATTTATTGGGAACTATTAGTGGCAAGTTTGAATTTGGAAGCCCAGGTTTTTAGAACTTGTAAACCCTGATTTTGATGTTTACTATCGTAGAAATAAAAATCTCGTGTAGATGTGTTTAATGGTAAGCAAGCCAAATATATAGTAATAGGAGAGGGATCTTGAGTCTACTGTTGAGGATGTATAGAGCAAGTTATAATTGGTTGGTAGTGATTTCTGGTATATTATTTGTGTAGTGTTTCCAAAACAATTCGTTAAAAGAAAAAAAAAATTACTCTTTGGATCTAGTCATTTCGGGAATTCATATTGCTTGTTTGATTCTCTTTTTCAAAACATATTATAATTTCACCTACTATTGATTTTTCAACTGTTCATTTATTACCACAAATTTCAAACTTCCATTAAATCTACACCACTCATTTCACCTCATTATAATTTCTCATTATAAGTCAATGTGAATAATGAGAATCAAACAGCCACATAATTGGTAATTGTTTCTGCACAGTATTTGCCTTTTATACTCATCATATGATGGCTATATGAAAACAAATAACCATGCTAATTATACCCACCATAAAAATTGTATCTTTCTCACTTTGATTAATGAAGAGAAATAACTTTTAGGTTTGCTTCTCAAAAACTGAATCTGCAATTGGGAAAGAGGAGCAAATGTATCTTTTAGGTTCCTTTTGCAAGAGTAAGTCTAATGTTGGGTGAAAAAACCCAAAATTGGGTATTTTAATGGTGAATAATGCATGGGCGAATGGGGTGGAAAACCTATTTGGTGGGGGAAAAGGTAAAAAGCCCCCTTTTTATCCAGTCCCCCCTCACTTTTCCCCCTTCCCCTATGCATTCCTTAGAAGTAAGTTTTCTCCCTCATTTTTCCCCTTTGCATTTTTCCTCTTGGTTTTTTCCCCAATGCTAGAATTGGTCTAATGTGGATACTAAGTTTCTGTTTGGAAGTAGGTTGTTAATTTGCTGGTAATTTTTTATCATACCATCCTAATTAAGTTGTACACTGTAATTTCGGATTCCATTCTAGTAGATCTGTTAGTATGTTGTTAATTTGCTTGCTACTTATGGTAGCTGCTAATACTATCAACTAATTTTATTTAGTAAAGCAGAATGAATTACATCCTTCATTTGATTAAGTTATTATCTTTCATATTGAGATTACTTGTTGCATTTAGATGGAATAGTTTCCAGAACAAGGCATTAATATTGTTGTGGATTTCTCATCGTGCGTATAAATGTTGGCTTTTCTTACTTAGTCGCTAGCTTTATTGGACTTCCCGAAGCACTTTTCCCCACCATATGCCTCCACTGCTATATGTTAATACGAACTAGTTTTGGTACTCCGTTACTAGTATATATCACTTTTTCCTACCATTTTTATGCAGGATTATAATTATCATTGATCTGGATTTGGTAGTCGAGAAATGTGATCCCATTGATCTGATCCAAAGCATTATCCGCCTAAAAGTGATGGGGAGGCGTCCTCTATGCCAAGATCATCAGCACCAGTTCAGCAGATGAACCAGCCATCTACTTCAACTGTTACCCAATCTTATGTTGCTAGTTCAGCACCCAGGGCTAACGCATTTGGTGGAATGCCACCTGAGACTGACGGAAGTGCAAGAACATATTCTTATGGCAGTTCCTTTGCTAGCAGTGCTGATTCTGGACAGCTTAATTCAATTGATGTGCCTCCAACCTACCCCAGGGCAGATTCTGGTCACGGGATTTTGCGGGCTCCTGCTACAGGTTATGTACGCCCACTTCAATCATCATATCAGCAGCCATCTCCAATGTTTGCTAACAGAGGGCCTATAGCTAGAAATGAAGCCCCCCCACGGATTATTCCTATTGCTGCACTAAATCCATATCAAGGTAGGTGGACTATTAAGGCTAGGGTGACAGCAAAAGGGGAGCTGAGGTTCTACAGCAATCCTCGTGGTGATGGTAAAGTATTCTCCTTTGATCTTCTTGATTCAGATGGTGGGGAAATAAAAGTAACTTGCTTTAATAATGTGGCGGATAAGTTTTACGACCAAATTGAACCTGGTAGAGTTTATATGATCTCAAAAGGAACATTGAAGCCTGCTTCAAAGAATTACAACCACCTTTGTAATGAACATGAAATTCATCTTGATATGGCTTCAACTGTCCAGCCTTGCTTTGAGGATGATAAATCCATACCACAGCAGCAATTTCATTTTCGCTCCATAGATGAAATTGAAAGCATGGAGAGCAACAGTATTGTGGATGTGATTGGTGTGGTTTCATCTATCAGCCCTTCCAGCTCAATAATGAGAAAAAATGGGACTGAAACTATTAAAAGGTCCCTCCAACTGAAGGATACGTCTGGAAAAAGTGTTGAATTAACCTTGTGGGGAAATTTTTGCAATGCAGAGGGTCAAAAACTTCAGGATATGTGTGACTCTGGGGTGTTCCCTGTGTTGGCTGTCAAATCTGGTAGAGTAAATGATTTTAACGGAAAAGCATTGGGAACCTCTTTTAGTAGCCAGCTCTTTATAGAGCCAGATTTTCCTGAGGCCCACAAGCTCAAATTATGGTTTGACAAGGATGGGAAAAACACGCCATCGATATCCATCTCCAGGGAAATGAGCATGGCCCGCACAGATGTGAGAAAAACTATAAATCAGATCAAGGATGAAAAGTTAGGGACTTCCGAGAAGCCAGATTGGATTACAGTTGCTGCCACTCTTTCATTTATAAAAGTGGACAACTTTTGTTACACTGCATGTCCCCTTATGAATGGAGATCGCCAGTGCAGCAAAAAGGTTATAAATAATGGCGATGGGAAATGGCGTTGTGATAAATGTGATCAGTTGGTTGATGAATGTGATTATAGGTATATCCTCCAACTCCAGATTCAGGATCACACTGGCTTAACATGGGTGACTGCATTTCAAGAATGTGGGGTGGAGATAATGGGAATATCAGCAAAAGACTTGTATTATATGAAGTATGAAGAACAGGATGATGACAAATTTGCTGAAGTAATGCGTAATGTTCTTTTCACAAAATATGTATTCAAGTTGAAAGTAAAGGAGGAGACATTTAGTGATGAATCGCGTGTGAAGTCAACTGTAGTCAAAGCTGAGAAAGTAAACTTTCAAACTGAAACCAGGTATCTGCTGGACACAATAGCTAAGTTTAACGGAGAGGAGCTGGGTTCTCTACCGATGAAAAGTGAAAATGTTAGTTCAATCCCTGGGACAAATAGCAGTGACATTGGTATTAAATATGGAGAACCTGCACCCCCTTCTATGAATTACACTGGAAATACTAGCAACTTGGGTAGAGAAGCTGGCGGGTCAATGAACCAGATGGGTTCGTATTCTAACAAGTATGGGGGTTCAACTCTTAATTCATCTGGCTTGACTGGCATGTATACTAGTTGCAATAGCTGTGGTGGCACAGGTCACAATTCTGTGAATTGTCCAAGTGTTATGACCGGTCATGGACAATCTTATGGAAGTAGCTTCAGCAACACAGCAAGTCATGGTGCAACTGCTGGGGCTGAGTGCTTTAAATGCCATCAAACTGGGCACTGGGCAAGGGATTGTACTGGTTCAAGCAATGTACCTCTGGCTTATGGGGGTAGCAACATGACTACAGGGGCAAGTGCTGGTGGTGAGTGCTTTAAATGCCATCAAGTTGGGCACTGGGCGAGGGATTGTCCCAATTCAACTGCTGGACGATACAATAGTGTACCAAAGCAACATGTCGGTAGTTTTTAATGTAAAAACTGGATTCCCTTGCAGTGGACAAAGTTATGCTTTTAGGGAGCAACCTCGGTTGATTTTTTGTGGGCAGCATCGTCTTAGGAATTGTGCTTGGGGTGTATACGGTAACAGGGATAAGAACTTAAAAGATGGCTTTAGATATGCAAGTCTCAACTCGAGAAAGTCACACTTTAGCCGGTTTTGTGTAAATTATTTTCTAGTCTGTATTTAAGGTCCTTGAACATTGTGTACGTCACCGTTTCGTGGCATTCTTAAGACATTTTCTGGTACCTGGTGCATGTTGGCAATCTAATTTTATCTCTAAATTAAATTTGATTGGTTTCAAAAAGCGAAAATAAAAATTAATAAATTTGGTCAAATTAATTATCAGATTTCTCGTGGGAATCCACATTTTTTTTAATAAAATTTAAATATATTATAAATTTCATCATATAAAAAACGGCTTGTTAAACTTACGATAAACTAAAAAGTCAAGACTAGACATCATGAAAGAACTTGAAGACTAATGTCATTTACCAATATTGAAATATTCATTTGAACATGACAAACTTGCTATTGAATACTCACAATGTAGGTGGAACAAAAATGGAATTCAAGCACAACAGTAATATATGGCACCATCTAACTCCGCAAACTATACATTATTCTCATTTCCACCCTTTTTTTTATAAAATTTCATTCTATTAGTAATAATTAGTATATTAATTTCATTGGTATTTTATGTACCTTTAGATGTGTTTGATTGGAGTTGACTTCTATGGAAAATATCACATTCATGGAAAACAAGTTTATGCCCATGTTAGCAAGTGGCAATATTTTTCTGTTTTGAAACAGAAGACTTTGTGCGGATGAGTTGTAATTTATATAGTATATGTGGATTTTATGAGATATGTGGATATAATTATTATGACCAATTTCTATTTTAGATGTGTTTGATTGGGGAATCAAGTATAGTTTTAGATGTGTTGGTTTGAATTTGTTTTTCATGAAAAGTATGATCATATATTCATGGAAAACAAATTTGCCCTATTAGCGCCACGCACAATTTTACTGTACAGGTACAAACCATATTTTAGCCAGTTTTCTGCAGGGAAAAAACCTCGGAAAGAGGTGATCATTAATATTTTAAAATCAAGAAAATATATATTAGTGAAGAGATACCTTCCGCTTTTACTTGTAGGCACGTGGAAATTGACAACTAACAGTTGTGATCTACCATTCTATGCAATTCCATTCTTGTCTGAATGGGTTTGCCAAGCAACAAACGATATGAATATACATTTATACTTGGGATAATAATGCCCACCTGCTCATAAATAATAAATGCAATGCAATTTTCAATATCCTTTGATAAATTCCCTTAATATCTCTTTAGAGTAGACTCGTCGTGAGACTCCTTGAACGTAGTTATACTATACTGTTCAATGTTTATGCAACCATACGTGATGATCTTGGTAAGCTGGTATACTTTCTTTGTTACTGACACAAAGAAATGGATAAACTTCTCCCACGCACCTGCATATTGAAGTACATGATTGGATGAAAATGTTATGGTATGTTATGTAGAGAAAAAGAAGAAAGCGGACATCTATCGAAATTCGGTTTCTAGCCAAAACTGACCCATAGATGCCCGCGGACATGAAAATTGAAGTAAGTTTCGATGAAGCAACCAACGGGTGTGAAGGAGTACTTCATGTGGCAACTCCTATTTGGTAGCACCTAATAGGAAAATGCTAGATGGTTGAAACGTTTATTATATAAAGCTAAAATGTGGTGCAATTTATTTCACTAACTCTGGCTAATTCGGTTGCTCAAGTTAATAGTACCTTGAATAATATATTGGACTCGACCATTGATGGGTTTCAACAGACAGAAGAATTAAATGGGTTTCACTATAATATATGATTTGTATTCCGTTTCGAACTTTTATTTTATTTTATTTTTATTTTTATTTTTGGGTGTGTAGTGATCTGAGAGAATTTTAATTTCAATGTGCTAAATAGTGAGACGTCCAATACCTACCGACCTTTTGAATAAGAGAAAATAAAGTAAAATAAAAAAAACACCGTGCGATTGCTAATATTCATCTAACTTGGGGTATACGTAGTCGGATGGAATTGAAGGTTGTCTTTTTCTAAGTTCAGAATGTTTTCACTTCCTAGAGCAAACTAGTGACTTCTGCTCAAATTGATGAATGAATGAATGAATGAATAATACCATTCTAGAATAGCCTATATTAGTGATCTGTTTCAAAAGATTTTGGAGGTTGGATGACTTGTCTTGAAGCAAACAATGTGGACAAAATTGATTTACAATCTACTTCTATTTTGAAATAGAAATAGAATGATTCCTTTTTTTTTTTAAAATGAAATTCCGCAACCAAGTTTTGGTGTCCACTCAACTTACCTGGTTTTATAACCAAGTTTTTAGCATTCATTGAGACAGAATCACAGATGGAATGCTTTGGTTTTATATCAAAGTTTTTGCATTCATTTATTCACATTATGCCCTTCAGGGTGACCTCAGAAGCACATACTAGCACGGGCAGATGCCGTCTTAGCTGCCCTTTCTGGAAGTGGATCCCATGCGATTTCCTTTTTACCACAATGACCAACAGCACCAGGACCTGCTTGCGCCACATGCTTTTTCCTTTCAGCCTTGGCTTTGAGACAGAGTCGCTCTGCTCTCGATCCAATCATCTGTCCAACTATAGAACCGGCAATGGTTAAGGCCATAGCTGTTTTGGGCATTACCACAGACTTCCTGAGCATGGCTATGAAGGGGACAGCAGCATGTACGGCAATAAACCAGGACAACGACAACTTTTCTGTATGCTCTCTCCAAACACCCAGTGGAATATTAGCAGCCATGCCCAAGACTCCAATCACAAGCATTTTCGCAGGTAAAGGCTGTGGGCGGAGATTCTTGACAAGGGCAGTCCTGGCTAGGGCAGCCCTGGCTGCAACCACTGCAGGTGGGCATTTAAGCTTTACTCCAGGTGGTGGTTGAAGAGCAGTCGCCATAAGCGGGAGAACACGGCTTACAGCTCTGTAGGACTTGGCAATAGGACAGTTCCCGGTTTCCAACCACTCGTTTCCCAGTCCCTCATGTTTTTTCAAATTATCCTGAGAGTTCACACAAAAGGCTCCGTCAACAATCACTTGAAAAGAAAAGGAAGAAACATCTTTATTTTGTAAGAAAAACCTTTTCATATGAACTAGCAATAAATGAACATGATTGAGAAGGAAGAGTTCGTGGAAGTCCAATGCTTTGGTATAGTTTGTGAATGCATCAGATCTTTTACAATAGACAATAAACAATACAAAGTTCAACATTCAACCAACATATGTATGCAAAAAAATTTGTAAAGCCTTTCTAAAATCAATATATCTGCCTTCTCGGCTATATTGAAATTAAAAAAAAAATAAAGATTCAACATGTAATATGTCTAGATGTCAGACATGGTTTTCTCAAAATTACTTTATTTGGTAGGAGCTCCACAGAATGGAACACTGTTGATCAAACTGATTTGAACAAGAATCAGTCTGCTTGTACAAAATCTTTGTACAAAGTTCTTTTTACACACACGTGTCCCATGTGACAGCCATAGATCTAAAAAGTGACGTGACGTGTGAAGAAACGGGATTGTGCCACGTGAATGTGTAAAAAAAATTTTGTACATGTAGCAGAATTATTTGAACAATTCCCAAGAATCCCAGTAATTTAACATGAGTGATGATCACAGACTATTTGAGAAGTTATTGCCATCAATGCTGCAAAAACATAACATTAGACTCAAGTTGCAGTAAATGTTGAATTACTACCTTGGGTGGGTTCTCTTTCTTTTTGGACGAGGTAGATGTCTTTTTCTGCATCTTACCAAAGAACGAATTAAAACTGAATGGCCCACCAGGTCCAAATGCTGACATGCTAATGGAAGCGGAGCTCGCTGCTAAAGGGTTGAAGTGTGGTGCAGCCTCATTCTCCAAGTTGTCAGTGCAATATTGAGATTCTCTCAAGAGTGGAACAACACCATCTTTGCCATGGAAAAGTTTAAAGGCTAGACCAAAGTTGGGTTCATCTTCAAATATTGGACCTCTGGACCCCCTCAACTGAAAAGGTGAGTAGAAGGAATTCTTAGTATATTGTTAGCAGAAAAGAGCATGTAAAAAGCCGAAACGAGCAGCCAAAAAGAATGCCAGACAGAATATAATCAGGAATGATATGCAATCTTTATGAAAATTTTTTAAATGAATAGACGATTGGAAACGGTTCAAAACCACCAATCAGTCAGATTAACAACTTACAGGACCAGTGAAATGAGATGCAAAAGAAAAGTTGGTTGGTTTGTCAATGTTGCTCAAGAATGGACATTTCTTAATATCCTGCTCATTGAAGGGGCAATCAGATGTCTTCTCATGCAGTGTGTTGAATAAGAAATCCATTTTTCCAATAGCACGTTATCTGCATGTAAAAGGAAAACATTACTTTGCAGCTTCCATGAATCAATAATTCAATAAATTCTTTAATATCAAGACTGTTATACATAAAATTGTTTGAACAGACTTCTGGCACTATAACCAAAAAAAAAAATCTGCCCCTGTGATTAGAATTCAAATTCATGCAATTGCTACCTAAATCACTTTACTGTTGAATAATTTGGAGCCTCTGCAGCATAACTTACGCGTTGACCTTGGTAAAACACAAAGATTTTAGGAAATTTCCTGACTCAAATGTTTGCCAATTTTATGGGGGTCTATAAAAGTTTAATCTCACATTTTAGTGAGTCTTATAGCACATTAATCACTAAGATCATCTTTCTAATTTTGGCTTCAGCTCGATACTTTCTTTTAGGAAAACTGGGCAATATTTTAAAAGATAACTGGCATTTGGTCTCTAAAGTGCCTATTTGTAAAAGACAACATAGAAACTCTTTGCCTAAGCTCTAAATGAAGTGAAAGTTACTTGTAATGTCCAAACGTGTCTCTTTTTTCAAGTAAGAAGGTTAACTATTTCTGAAAGTAGCTCTTAACTTAGAGGCGAATGGGCCATAATTTATGTGCACTGTGAGAGCAAGAAATAAAGTGCAATTTAGCATTGTATGTTGTTGTCTAAACAGTTTAGCAACTTCCATACAAACAAGCAGCAAAATAATATCCATAAATTAATAGACGAGGCAACAAAAACAGCAATTCAAAGTGAACTAGCTCAAGGAAAACTGCTCTCAACTTCATGATATCCAATTTTGCTTAAGAGTAAATACTATTCAGAAAAACACGCAAACATTCTCCTGCACAAGCGTCATGCAGAATTCCAGAAGTGAGAATTAAAATGAATTACACTATATTGGATGTCTATGAATTGCAAAATATAGCCAAAATTCAGGCAAGACCAGCTTACGCGTAATTCAGAAGCTTTTGATTCAAAGCACATGCATCTGATGTGTACAATTGCTATTCAAATCCAAACATGCACGGAAATTTAAGGATGAAAAACATATGGCAGAACAAGATGGTGCTAAACATTTTCATAACCAAACATCAGAAAGTTCTAATAACTTTGTCATCACATTTTACTCTGAAAATTAAGCAGCGTGAACATAAAATTGATTTCAAAACATAAAAAAACACATAATGATGTGCTGATATGTAGAAAACATAATTTTCAGATAAGCTTACACATTAATGGGTACCAAAATAGATTATAGGGAAGTTATGTGAAAATTTGAAAATCGCAGATGGAGTCAAACGCCAAATTGAGCTAATCTCCACCACTGAAACACCTAAAATTCAACAAATTCAGATTTAAAGAGTGCCGAGAAACAAAATTATTATTATTATTATTTTGAATGGAAGAAACAAAATTATTATTAAAACCCTTCAAAAATCACAAAATTCAAAAGAGTGTATGATCTAGGCAGTAAAATATAACCAAAGCGAACAGCACAAGGTGAAATTAAGAGAAAATCCTTACCGAAAGAGCAGATGGCTCCCGGCGACGACGGCTGCAGAACAAGACAACTTATAGAGACGCGTGGAGAGCACAAACGAATGGCGGAGAATTTTTAGTGGTGGGTGTTTGTTGGCATGGGGCAGTTCGGCCGTTGTTGATCACCTCCTCAGCCGGTCATGTCTTTTGCGTGGTGACCTGTAATTACCGGTCAAAGTGGTTGTTGAAATGAAAAATAGTGCGCACAAACCATGAAAAATGAGACCTTTAAATTTGGACCGGCTCCTTTATCTCACAATAAGAGCCCAACATCTTTGGGGCCATATACAGGCCCATAAAATTCTTGGGAAGGTGGCTTGCTCAAAAACATCTGAATCAGTATCTGGAAAAAACCTGCTATACCATGGTCGGTGAAAATTCACCAGCACTAGTTATAATTTTAATCTAGTGTTAGCTGTATGACGTTGATATTGCATCGGATGTAAAACAAACTAATAACGATTTTATAGACATGGTATAGTTATTTGGGGCCTAGAAAGTTTGGCTACTAGTTAGATGGTATCTTTTTAGTTTTAGCGCGGTCTATTGACCTAGTTTCTAAATAAACTAAAGTAACTGAACTGACCCCTTAGTAATGAGTGTTAGTTGTTAGATCCGCAGAGCCGGGCTCAATGTTAAGAAACGATAGTTTTACCAATGAGAAATGTATATGTGTGTTCAGAGACACTAATTTAATAAGAAAAATTCTAGGAGGACATGAAAAGAGGATATTATTAGGTGACATTCTTATGTGACACATTTATATTGGATGATGAAAAAATTGTTATGTAATCATCACTCAATGAATGTTTGACATATGAGAATATCACTTATTAATATTTCCTTTTCATGTCCCACTAAAATTACTCATTTAATAATAAATTGACGGTTAAAATGCACTTTTCCCCTTCATTTCATCGGAAAATGTAAATAGAAATTTGTTCGTTAATATCAATTGTCGCCGCACGTGGCTTTCTCAGTTAGATCGGAAGAGCACACGTCTGACAAGAGCTTAACCCCACACCGATTCCATAATTATTGTTATTATTATATTTTTTTTATCCGTAAATTCCATAACTATTGCACTGAGGAGAAAGGGTTCACCAAACCACGTGATGTCATTTAATTCTCTCAGTTTCGAAGTATCTCCGTGGCGGACGTTACAGGGTGATGTGATAATTGGTAAAATGATACTTGAGCACATTTTAACATTCTCTATAACAATTGACAATGTTAAAATTAATTTATCTAATTAATAAACTTCTCTTTATTTCTCTTTTTAGAATACTTTGCTAAATATACAATCTGGACATTGTTGTATTAGAAAGTTCATTGAATATATAATATTAATTTTTTTTGCACATTTATAACATCAATATTATTATATTGGAGACACCATAATATGGCAATTTTAACTATAAATTCCCAACCTTTCATTTTTTTAACAATTTTATTATCAATTTTTTAACAATTTTTTATATATTTTTTTAACAATTTTTTTAACAGTTTTATTCTCATTCCTTTTTTCCCCTGTTTCCGACAGTCAAAAAATGGGAAGATTCTCTGCCCTTCTCCTACAACTTCCGGCACTCGATGTTGTAGGATAAATGGGGTTTCTTGCTGCCCAAAGTGGCATTTTCTTTCACCGTGAGCTACTGGAATGATGTCATTTTTGGATAGTGGGCCGCTGGAATGATGTCATTTTCGGTGGCTATGGTTGGAATAGGTGGATTTCAATTTTTTTTCTTGACTGTTCTATAATTTTTTTTATCTGAAGAATCAATAGTATGATAGTAAATTTAATAGGGGTTAACAGTAAAAATTAAAATGTAAAAAAACGTAATGCAACAATGAACGAAAAGTTGCAGCCAAAAAAGAAATAAAGATAGAACTCTGTAAATTTTAAAAGTTTGAGGACTTATAGTGAAAATTACCTACTAAAATTTATCTTGATCCTTTATTTTTCTTTACTTTTAATTTGCTGGGAAATGTTTGTTAGAACTGGAGATATATTTGATTACGATGACCACTTGTAACATCAAAATCCCAAAGGTTGTGAAACCATGGGTTTGAGGACGACTCGATCAGTATAACTTATGTTAAAATGAATTCTATCTATGAACTTGCTTGCTGCACAAAATTACTTTTTTTCCTTAATAAAAGCATATCTATTGTATAGATGTAATCATTGAATTTTTTTTTGAAATATGACATCTAATGTATAAAAGAGTCTTTCTAATGAGTTAGATCTGACTACTTATAAAGAGCCAGATGACCTATTAGAAATTGTCCAACTCAGATAGACATCCAATGTATGAAAGTGTCTTTCTAATGGCCATCTGGCTCCGTACAAATAGTAAGATATGACTCATTGGAAAGTATGATGTATGAAATGTTAATTCACATAAGACTGATGCTACAGTGGCAGCCAAAAGTATCTCCAAATCACAGTGTCAAGGAGAATTTCTTCCATTGTGATTTGGAGGAGTTGAAGATGAGAGATGATAGACTAATTGCAGAATATTGGTTGAGGAAGATGAGAGGGGAGAGAGGAATTGCATAATATTTGCCATGTGTTTAATAGAGATGGCATGAGTTTTGGTTGACATTATTGTAACATTGGAGATACTCTAAAGTTACTAAAATCTAAAATAAAATTTTCCACTATCACGTAAATTACTGTGAAATAATGAAATACTGATCTACTAATCCTTCCTGATGGTGCAAATAAGTAACACAAAAGAAATGTTAAAGATAATTTTTTTAGGAATGATGGTATTTATTTATTTAGATTGGACATATGTCTTCAGTAAACAAGCTCGTGTATCTATATATTTTCACACATCCCCAATATAGTGATGCCAACTAAATTAGAGAACGGTGTCCAGCCTAAATAAATCTCAATTTCTATAGAGTCAAATTGAGCTCTATAACGGAGCTCAACTACCAATCACAAACCATTACATGCATAAAACCACGAAAACCACATATATGATCATCAGACTTGGCTACTTGTAATTTTGTAGTTAACTTCATATTTTGAAAACTTTACTAGAATTTTGATCAAGAATATTAGAGTGTCTTCATAAATATCGAGGCACTGTGTGAATCCTAGAAGCATATGAGAGAGGGTGTCTCTATATATACCCTCAAGGTTTTGCACATGATCTAGCCTTTACTGTGGTTTTAGATTGTAAAGTAGATTTAGAGAAATGGACAGAAGTAAGAATTAATAAATACGTTGTTGTACGATAATATGTGTGATGAATATTGTTAATTACCCATAATGACAAATGTTGTGGGGGACAAGTATAAAGTTGTGGCTTTTATTCAATGAGCAAATGGACAAGGAAAGAATGTATAGAATATTAGTCACACACAGCTAATAAATTGCGTCGGTGATTCATACTTCATTTTCAAAATTAAAATCGCTGAAAAACGATGTCTTGCACATACAACTTTGCACGTGCCTTCACCTTCCTTGAAAAGTTGAAATTCATTATTATTATTATTATTTTTTTTTTTGACAAGGTAAAGTATTTAGACAAACATACCTGATGAAAATTTACTTGAAATTGTACCAAAGTGTTTGAAAACTCTTTAGATTATAATATGGATTATAATCTACTACGTGACATTATTTCATTAGTTTTATTTTTTTTAAAAAGTAAAAAAGTAAATGTGAAGCCACAATATTTTACTTTTTATAAAAAACAACAAGTAAAATGATGTTACATGACAGATTATAATTTAAATTATAATCTAAGGAGTTGCTAAACACTTTAGTAGGTCCTAGTAAGATCCCAACTAATAATGGAGTGACGTATTCTTGAAGCAACTTTCTCATTAAAAAAAAAAAAATCTTAAAGCAGACAATTGCTTCTAATATAATAGCAGTAACACTTATATTATTATTATAAATCTAAATCGTTCTCTGTTCGTAATAGTTAATTGCTCTTAAACGCCCACACAAGGTGAGGTACAGAGGATAAATAAGGGTAGGATAACGCATATTATTATTTTTTGCTAAATGAAAAAAAAATGTAAAACTCACCAAAAAATGTATTTTATGATTTGGATGTTACTTCATTTGATGAAACAAAACTTATGGCACCTCATATTCTCTGCCTGTTATATATTGCGATAAATTAGAAGTGAATTATCATTAAATTATCACAATATATAAGTAATTCAATCAGGTGGATGAGAGGGAGACACTCAGTGGAGGAGTCAGACGGTATTGAACGGATGTTACGAAAGCCTAAGCTGTATAATACACATGAGTAAATTACCCATTATATATAAATTAATTTTTTCTTACAAGCAAAAAATATTCCAATTTGGCGGGGCCCTCGGGGCTGCGTACGCCCTGGGGACACAAGCTGAATGTGTAGCGTTACCTCAAATTTTACGTTACTTTGATAAAGTAAGAGGTAAATACTATAGGTCTAGATTTATAACCCAATATTAAATAATCACTTTGTTTTGACACGGTTAATGTAGGTTTTAAAATAGATATGCATTTACCAAAATTCTAAATACAAATTATAGTATCCATTCAAATCAATTAAATGACGTGCAAGCCGTTGAGTCATAGCTTGTTTAGTTAGGCGTTAAGCTAATTCCCCTTTATTGGGTATTTTTCTATGTTTATTTGTAGCTCGTATTCTCCCTATATGGATGTTTGTATTGTTGATTTGCTTAGCGCTGTATTTCAGTAAAATATATATATTTATACTCATTTATATTATTATAATGTAGATTTGTAATTATACTTTCAAAAATTAAACGACAAGCGTTGATTGCTAACAGGGGCGGCGCCAGGATGCCAGTTTATCCGTAACCCAACTATTCCCCCGTCCCGCCCAGCCCAACCCAGCCCAGCCCAGCCCAGCCCAAACATATAAAAACTTATAATTTTTTTTCCGTAGATATTTTGCCCAATTTGGACCTACTCGTAGACCAGAGGCGACCTCCTCTGGATCCGCCCCGATTGCTAAGACGGAAATAACAAACCTATTAGGCATTTAGGCTCAGTTGCCATCTCTTAAATTCAAGATTGCAACTCACTGAGAGCCGACTCAATTCACGACCACGGCTCATGTACTTTTATTTTATTTTTGACCAACAACTCGATGAAATAGCGAATACAAGCTACAAGCTAAAGTCAGTCTATACCAGTGTTTTAGAAAGCCGTCAGTGCTAAGTATTGAGCTTATTTGAGTCTAAGCGCACAAATGCGTAATAAAAGTACAACCAGTACGTGAAAAAAGGGCAAAACATGATGAATTGTGTAGTATAAACTTCAAGTATAGGCGTCGCTTAAACGTCATATAGGCGAGCTCTTTAGAACACTAGCCTATACTACTTACTTCCTCTGTCCCACAAAGATATTTTCCTTTTATTTTCACATAGATTAA
>CAVNYN010269448.1:0-57627 GCA_963692815.1 Nyctanthes arbor-tristis
TAAAGGACAATGTCATATTAATTGTAATCATTCACTAACACCAACCACCATTTTTGTCTCATATTCAACCCTTTATACGTAAAGAAATGTTTGAGATTTTTGGTTGGTATAAATCTCACAATTACCCCCGTATAGATAGTTTATGCAATTAACACCGAGCCTTGGGCGGGTCAGCTTAGGTTTGGCCGAAACCCAAGACCAACTCAGTTTGGCGATTTGGAAAATAGACCCCAAAACTAATGCGAGTCGAGCCAGGGTCCATTGGGTTAGTCAGTTCTCATAAGTTCAGTCGGTTTTTTTTGGGTTTGCCAAGTTGGTCGGGTTCACGTCTTTACTTTTTCATTCAATCAGTTCTCTATTATTATTATTTTTTTTAAGTCTTTGAAATTGATCAAACCCAACTGATTTGGGTCAGGTGGTCAAGTTCTCAAGCAGCCAGCCCTATTTGCAATCACCTTCCCTTTTTGCATCAACACACGCACAACCCATGTTAAGATGCATGAATATGCAAATAATAAGTGAGATTAATTGAGAAAGTTAAATATCTCATATGCTAGCTAGGAGCTTGTCAGCAAGTGAAATGAATATCTATTCTAATATCATAATATTAGAAATCATTATCTTGAAATACGCGGTCAAAACATTTCTAAAAATCGGGGGGAGGGGTGGGGGAAGAAATACGCGGTCAAAGAATTATTTTTAAATTTTTTTTCTATTTCTATTAATTTACATCTCCAAACCGTTTGTAGGTCACCGCTGAACAAAATGTAAACATAAAGAACTAAAATAAATGTGTAGAGACCAATTCTAGTCACAGGACCATAACGAAGTAACGTATTTGCTTGGTATATGAAAAGATGTACTAATTGCACTATGCTATCTACTTCGATAAAATTAAAGAATGCGATGTCGTACTTTTAGGAAAGGAATCAAAACTAATAACTAGACTAGATTGCTCAATATCAAATTATTCTATAATATAGTCTGCTTATATTACTTTGTTTTTGGGCTTCGAAAAATTGGCCCGCGTTAGTTGCTAGAGTCAGTAGCATGTGTGTTTTGTTTTTCACATAAAATCTTGCCCTTAACGGAATTTTGGAGTCTTGGACTTGCTTCCGTAGAAGTGCCTAATTACATGCATATTACAAGTTTGATCTTGGAGAATACTTGAAAAGTTTTATTCATCAGAAGCACATGAATTTCTTAGATTTGTGTCCATTATACAGGATTGGATGCTACGTCGACTATCGAATTATGAATGGTTGGCATATATCCCAACACTTAATTACATTTCTAGATCTGAAAATGATCTAGACTTTACATGTAGTGTAGGCTCCTTAAGGAACCAACGCAGGAGCTGCTTCCACTTGGTCACATAAAAATGCTTTCTTATTACCACTTCTCGCACGTATACCCAGCTTTCCTTTACTTCCAGATCCACTGTCGTGCTCTCTTAAGGAGCTCACAGTGGACTCTAGATCATTATTTGTTATAATTCTACTTTCTTACTTCCACATCCACTATCGTGCTCTCTTAAAGAGTTCACAGTGGACTCTAGATCATTACTCTTTATAATTTTGCTTTCTAGTAGATGGCCCCCTTTGTTTTTTTTTTTTTTTTTTTTTAAATATAGATCTATAATTCTTTTTTCCAACATACGGCCCAATAATACAAAGTGAATGCATTTCATTGAACTACTACCACTTCAAATTGTGATTTGGTATGGACTGATTCCATGCCAAAATTTTGACCTGGTATGGAGTGAGATCTCACATTTTATAATTGTGTTGGTTTGGTTTTGTAGAACAACTCTTAACAGATGTGCATGTTAGGCTTTTAGTGAAAAAATGAAAAGAGTAAATCTGTCTACATGCAAAGGGAAGTGCTGAAGAATGAGAATATATAGCATTCATTTAATTGAAATGACTGAGTAGTAGTTGTACAAGCTTAAGCTCTAGGTCAAGTGTTTCAACAAATTTAATTAACTATTTAAAAAGCCAATAACTTGATAGTATAAGTAGTATGCGCTAGACTTTTCTTTTTCTTTTCCTTTTTTAACCGAGATAAAAGTTTTCTAACATTTGAAGATATCTAGAAAGGGCAAAGTCGAGTAAAAAGTTTAAAAGATACAAAATTGATGTCCATTCATAAATCTAAGAGGCAAAATTAAAAGAATCAAAACTTGATATTGAATGGTGATGTAAAGAATGTGTTGAAAGCAAAGGAATAAAGTTTAGAAAATATTTTCAAGAACATTAGGGAGGGAATGGATATTATTCTCAAGGTCAATAATATCATGCAAGTGCTTTCATGATTCATCACATTAAAAACACCAATTTGTTCTCTCTTTTCGGTTTAAATGCCGAAACCTAGGCATCTTTGTCATGCACTAATTTGAAGTTGCCAGCTTGATATATTCCCCTCCCCCCCAAAAAAAAAGAAACAAAAAAAAATGTGTTTTTCAAATAAAGGGGGATGCATTATCGATTTCTTTTCGTCTTTGACAACACAATATCGGGCGATATAACTTTTATAGTGTGTTTCCCATAAAGTGATATACTATTTATTTAGAATCTAGAAGTACGAATACATTTATAGTACAGTTGTCATTTCTTTATAGAAAACGGGAGATACGCAAGTCTACGTGCCTGTAGGGACACCTCCTCATTTTTTAGGTGCAAATGTGCAGTCATTGTTCTTTACTGAGCTGACTGATCGTAATAATTCACTGTCATCAAGTATTTATTAATGGAACATTTTGACAATGTATCATTAGAGGTGGCTAGTGGGTATTTTTTAATGATGCCTATGGTTTGGCATTGGAGTGACTCCAATCAATATATACCTCCTCCTAAAACTGCACTAACACTAGAAAGTCAAAAGAACGACTTGATGCATTCTATGCGTTGCCATTTATAGGTGGAGCTCTTCCGATCTGAACTTTCTAATACTCATATTATATATACCACGAAATTTTTGGGATTGTTACAAAATCATGCATTTTGAGTTATTATATATATTTGACATGACTTTTAAGTTTAGATATTAAATTCTTTACCCAGTCTATGTTTTTTCTTTATCATGTTAGCTTGAAAGAGCCCTGACTCTTCCCAGAGATATTTAAAGAACCTCGACTTTGCCTCATGATGATGAAAGAATTCTATTAGAGAGTAAACTTTTGCGCTGGTAGCTAACATGGAGAGGAAATTTTAGAATCCCCCTTTTGACTCTTTTGGATATATATTGATGATGTGATTTTCTTATAGCTCCTATATTTTTGTCCACTAAAATAGAATTATTCTTAGTGTAGTACCCAGACGGCAAAAAAACCTACTAGCCACAATGAACTAGTTCCATCCTTCACATTGTGGATCAATACTGGGTTTGAAATATATATATTATGAATCAATAGCGTACTCAGAAGATGATCGATTATTATTATTACTATTATTATTAGACCCTGACCAAGAGAATTTCCAATGCCGAGGAAAATAGCCAAGAAAAAAATTAGAGGGAAAAACTCATGGTCAAATGACATATAGGGGAAAACTTGGTAGGAAAATATGTGAATCAATATGATCCATTTGTTTTATTACACATTCCATCAAACTTGAATTCTATTGGAGCAATTTTAATACTGTAATTGCACAGTATATGCGTGAACACCCATTTAATTATTACACATAGACGTGAAATTTTGCTCTCCCCTATTTTTTTTTTTTTTTAGTTACAAAAATATTTTTCTTTTACAATTTTTCATGATGTGTCATTTTTAATCTCATGCCATTGGTATCTCATTTGTCTCAATATTAATTTTTTTCTCATATTTATCAATTGTTTGGTTATAATGGCTTTACAATTGAACACATATGGCTAAATACTATTAATTTGTACAATATATGTGGGGTCAAGAATTGAGGTGGAATTCTCTCAATAAGGGCTGAATTTGGTCCCTCGTACATCTAGCTCCCCTCCCCTTCAAAATGGACCATCATTTTTACGTATACTATTTGATTTCCGAAGGGAAAAATATCTTCCCGACATTAAAAATGTCAAATGACGGTGAATTCTATTAGATGGAGAGGAATTTTAAAATCCTCTGTTGTCTCGTTTGGATTGATGTGATTTCTTATACCTCTATCTACTTTAATTTGTCCACCAAATAGCCTTAAGAGGTAGTGCCCGGACAACAAAGAACCTAGTAGCGACAATGAAATGGTAATTCCGTCCTTCACATTGATGGATCCTGGTGGAATTGACAAGGGAATTTGTTACTAATACAATCACTAATAATCAATAATGTTCTAACACTCCATGGTTTGAACAAGTTGTGCAGTAATTAAAGTATTTACATCTACTAAAAAATGTAAGATTAGCAACAGAATTTTAGTAACAGAATAAATTTCGTTACTTTTAATAGCAAAATAGTAACGGAGCGTGAATAATCACGGAATTAATAACGAAATTGTTTTATTGCTATTTTTAATTACCAATCCTTTATTGAATAGTAACGGAAAAAATTTGTTACTATTAGGAACAAAATAGTAACGTATTAGTAACGGAACGCGTTTAGCCATGGAATTAGTAACCAAATCACTTCTTTTGCTAGTTTTCGTTACCAATATGTTACAAAATAGTAACGGAAACAATTTATTACTATTATTAATATATTATCAACAATTTCGTAACGAATATGCTTGGAGAAAATTAAGAGAACATGCTTTATATAAATTATAAGGCAACATATTAACAAAGATATATAGTAGCCTGGTGGTTGAGACTTTACTCGCCAACTACCAAGACTCGAGTTTGAATCCTCATAGGAGTATTACGGGGAATTATTTTCTTTCAAAATTCTAGTCCACGATTAGCAAATGAATTAGCAACAAAAGTTTGTTGCTAATTAGTAACGCTTTTATCCGTTGGTACTTTAGTAACGGCCTAACATGTTGTTAATTTGGTAACGGAAAACTAAATCTGTGGCTAAATTAGTTACCATGGAATTAGAAATAGATTTAACATCAGAACATTTCCGTTACCAACAGCCCATTAGCCACAGATTGACTCGTTTAACAACGGAAATTTCTGTTGCGAATGGTACATTTTCTTATAGTGAGACGGGATGTCCCGAGTTTGAACCACATCTATCCCTAACCCTCTTACAAGGTTTTATAGCAAAACCTAACCCTTTATTCTTTAGTTTTATTAGATAATTTATGCCTGACATCCCCAACTTTTCAAGTATTTATAAATTACATTCTCAACCTTTAGTTTTCTTTCTGTGAGTCCCCAACCTTTGAAGAATCTCCAGTTTAGTCCCTGGTGATGGAAACAGTCAAATTCGTCTATTAATGTCAGGGGCATTTTGGGTAATATATAAAAATTAACATTTTAATTAAAAAAAAGAAAAAGTGGGGGACCCTCTATTGCCATTACTGGCACCCCTGTGCCTGCGGCCATTTTCGGCAGCCAAAGCGCCGCCAGAAATGGTAGTAAGGGGGAGTCTCCCCTCTTTGTGCCTGCTGTAGGAACGAGCACAGAGGGGAGACTCTCTCTGTTGCCATTTTCGGCCGCCAGAATGGTAGCAAGGGTTTTTTTTATTTTTTATTTTTAAATTAAAATATTAATTTTTTTATGTATTACTGAAAATGCCCCTGACTTTAACAGACGAATTTGACGGTTTCCGTCACCCGAGACTAAATTAGAGATTTCTTTAAGGGTTGAGGACCCACACAATGAAAATTAATTAAAAGTTAGGGACGTAGTCTATAAATACTTGAAAGGTTAGAAATGTTATGTGTAAATTACCAAGTTTTATTTTTATTCTTTTTGTTTGTTAAGGGATTTGAAATACACATGGCGTGCATCTACGCACGACACATGGTTGAAAAGTTTTTTAACAAAACTTTTAGAAGGTTTTTGAAAAATTTCCTATTATTATTATTATTAAGTTTTTAAATCAAAAATCTATCAAGCATAACGATGAAGGAATCCTCTTTATCAAAACAACATCCTTTTAGAAAATTAACGAGCTCACGTCAATGTTTAGGTAGACTTCTGATCAACTGTACATCATGAAACTAGAAGGTTTAGACGGTTCAAAGTTCGTGTAGAAATAAAGAATGATAATCTAAGCTTTTAAAAGAGGCATGAGAATATCTACAAAACAAATTATTGGCCAGAAAAAGAAAAACTTTAGAAATAAACACCATATATGTAGAAAAATTGGTTTAGTTTTGGCATAAAACGGGGGAAATGACTATATCGGTTTAAGCACATTTAATTCTATCTACCTAAAGCAGCATCCATTGACTATTGGATTTATTGAACTTATTGGTTAATTGAATCAGTACTATTCTTTGATTCCTATCCATTATATACACTGATTTAATTAGCAATCATAATTTCAATTGTTTCGTAATAGTTAGATACTTATATTTTGAGAGGAAGGTTCTGAGTTCGAATCACACTTCCCTCTTCTCAATAGATTAAAAATCCCACCTAAGTAAATATAAAGAGTGTATACAAATTTTATATCTTATAGGTACAAATATCCTTTTCTCGCACACCTAAGTATGGTGCTGACATGAGGGGACTCACATCCACATGATCACTAATTAGTAGACTAGAAATGCTCACCTGAGCTGAGAACCCCACTCAAGTGAGCAAAATTAATTGTCGATATACCATATATATGAAAATGTTAAGGAACTTCTGGAAAGCTTTGTAACAAAACTTCCCATTTTATGTGGTGTGTATGAATGCATATTACGTGTATTTCAATCACGTATATTTAAAATACACGTGATGTGTATCTATGCACGCCACATGGGATAAAAAATTTTGTCCGATCTCTTTTCAAAAGTTACTTAACATTACTAAGCATATATAAAAAGAAATTGGACAAAGTAAACGATAAATAGAAGAAAATAAAAAGCAAATAGTGAATTAATTAACAAAAAAGTTGAAGCGCAATAATATGGACGTCAGAAGAATCAAGTTTGATGACCTTAAATGATATATTAATTAATATATATTGATTAATACCCAAGAATTGGAATAATTTCTTATAATAAACGCACTCAAATAAATCTAATCAAGTTTATATATATTTTTAAAAAAAGATGCCAATTACTGTTTGATATATAGAATTTAATCACGTGTAATAATGGAAATATAGTTAAGTTCGAATATTATCTTTAATGAGCCATTATTTTTCTACTTTATCATCATATTTGGCAATTAGCACGTTTATTTTGGTATTTTTAATTAATTACCCAAATCTACCCTATCAATATTGAAAAATTCTAGAGAGACATGAAAATGGGACATTATTAGGTGACAATGTTATGTGTCACACTTGTATTGGATGATTAAAAATTAGCCATGTAATCATTACTCAATGAATGTGTTCTACATGAGAATATCACCCAATAATGTCCTTTTTTCATATTCCTCTAGAATTGCTCATCAATATTTTGAGGCTCTGTTTAAATACGTAATTATACTTAATGCCCGATTAGACATATCGTTAAAGTCATAATGAAATTTCTTTATTCACATTCCATCATATATATATATATATATATATTATTAGTAATGTTAAGGAACTTTCGGGAAGCTTTGTTATAAAACTTCCAATATCTTGTGGCATGCATCCGGGTTTGTAACAATCCCTGAAGTTCCTTAACATTTTTATATATATTATATTGGTCCATTTATTTTTAAAAGAATAATACTATTTATCTAAACTAGAGGATATTAAATGGGTAGATGTTTCCATTAATTACACTCATCTCTTAATATAAAAATACCAACTAAAATGGAGTCGAGTCTCTAACTTTAGATAAATAGCACCGGTAAGTCTAAAGAGAGCTAATCTTTCTCTTATAGAGTGAAAAAATGCCACGTGTTCTCCTATTATTGGGAGATTAAGAGGCGGGCTCCATGATCCCCCAATAACAAAAAGTCATGTGGTATTTTTTTACTCCATAAGAGAGAGATTAGCCCTCTTTATAAATTCTCCAAATAGCACTACACTTTTTAAAAATCAGTAATTATATTTGGTCAAAAAATCTACGAGGGAATATTAACTTTTTAAAGATGGTCCCCTGGAACAATGCTAGATATTTAAAGCTTTTCAATTATTATAGTTGTTCCTTTCTCATCTAACGTATAAAACTGGGCAACATAAAATGCCATTTCTATAATCTTAGCTGCTTAAATACACCAACTGGGAGCACTTTGATAGGCTTATAGTTGTTCTTTTGGTCTATTTCTTCTTAGTATTTTTACTTGGCCAATTATAATAAGACAAATTGCTCGTTATTATTATCTTTAGTAATGGGCCAATATTTTTCAAATTAATCTATTTGTAACATACTTTATGTATATACATAATTTGTGCACATCCTCCTATATTTATTTAAATTTGCCTAATCCCGTCTTTCTTCAAATAACAAATTCTAGGGTTGTGCGTAAATTTAAAGAAGTGTGTACATGTTTTATACATTATGTATGTACAAATAAACCAACTCTTCCTCTCCTATCCTATCAACATATAGCACAATTATTTTAAATATTTTAATTATTAGAAATGCTATTTGTATGTACACAATTTGTATACACCCTTTCTTTATTTAACTTAAATGGCCCTAACACCACCTTTCTTCAAATGACAACTTTTGAGGGTGTATTTAAATTCAGATGTGTGCACAAATTTCATACAAATTTCGTACACTTTGTATGCACAAATATCGCTCTTTAATCTCCAAAAATCTACCTCATCAACATTTAGGGCTCTATTTGGAAGCAACTATAGTTGGCTAATTAAAGATATGGTCACCATGCTATATGTGCTACATTTTCTTCCTCATTGTTTATAACTTGCACACATGGTAAAAGTTGATTGATTTCTGCACAAATATCAAAGGGCAAGATTGATTGGCTAATGCAACGTGAGCAATTTGCAAAATAAATTGTAGAAATGGTAGTGCATAATATCCTGATTAAAATGTTTCAATCATGTGACTTTATTTTAGACCATTTATCATGAAATAGTCACTAATTTCACTTGCTCTTGCTTTAACGTCTATCGTCTAAAAAAATAATGCCATGTGGCATCATTTAGATTATAGTTGGTCAGTTATTATCTACTGTAAGTTTCAACAGCTTATATAAACACGAGTTTTGAGAGCCCTACCACTAACGTGTATATATATACCAATTAGTAGGGGCAGTCAATTAATATTTCTTATTAGTCCGTTTAAGAGATGGGTTAACAGCTCATAGGCTAACTGTGATCTAATAATGTCATATATATAGCCGTATTATACCCTCATACGCCCACGTAGCGTGCATTAGCTGCATTATACCGCCAGGTGCACATATAATGTGCAAAGATGCATGCCACGCCGCCAAACGTATAACAGGAGAAATTAACTATAGGCTAAACACATATCATTTTTGTATAATTGATGATAATGTTTAATTGGCTATAGTCAGTCATAATTATTTGCCAAACGGATCGGATACTAGGCATAAATCATTTCTTATATCAAAATTAATTATTATTATTATTGTTATATGATAAATTCGCATCCCACTTTCCATCTTATTATAGTCAAGTCAAGTCTCCTAGATCCTCAAGGATAATTGGTTAGTAATAATTATTTAATTTAATCCCATCCCATAATAACAATTCCACGTGAATTCAAGTCTCGTCTATATATACGGCCCATCATCTTCTTCGAAACACAATAAACCCTAGAAATTCAGATCATAACATCATCAAAATTTTAATTCTCAGAATCATGGCAAATATTTCCCCCAACAGCATTTTGCTTCTCAGGTAATTACAAACCGTTTTTCATACAATTTTAAGCAATGCAACCCAATTTCTTGTTTGAAAGAATCAAAATTCAAAAGAATTTCATGCAGTTTTATCTAATTATTCTTTGTATATTGATTTTACTTTTATGTCTGTGTATAACAGGAGAGCATCGACACTTGCAGTAGGAAAGATTACAAAAATAAAGGCGGAAGCGTCTACTCCGATGATTCAAAAAGTGGCTGCTGATTCAGTAAGAAAAGATGTGTTCTGGATGAGAGATCCGAAGACTGGAAATTGGATTCCGGAGACTCACTTTGGGGAGATTGATGTTGCAGAGCTCAGAGAGGAACTTCTTTCCAAGAAGAATTCGTGAAGATTTTCAAGAATCCATGTAAAATTAATATTCCTAAAGGAATTTACCTTTTTTTATTTACCTTTTTTTCTCCGTATTTCTATTTTGTTATGGACGGAATCCTACTTAGAATATAGTACTCTTGTGCCATAACTTCCATATATGTATGTGATATTGGACTTTAGTTTTAAATAAATTTTGCTTTATGCAGTTACATCTTGATTGGGTTGAACGGAGTTTACTAGATAGAGGGATATAGTTACACCACGCCTTGCTTTAGTTTTAAATAAATTTTGCTTTATGCTCCTTAAAAAATAGTCTTTGTTGCATTTTCCTTTGAATTTTTAATTTAATTATAACCCCATGTCTTAATAATGATTATATCCAAAGATTTTGAGGTGCGCGTATTTTATAAAATTATTTATATACTATAAAAGTATATGTTTTTAATTTATTATATCTGCTACCTTTTATTTTTATTTTAAGAATTTTGACAATCCTTGTAGAGAGTTTTTTAGAATCAAAACATCATTCGGTAACAAAATTTTGTAATTAATAAAAACTTAAAAATAAATATATGATATAAATAAGTTAATAGCTTAAAAGTAAGAACTTAAAAACATAAAGGAGGTTAAATACAAATAAAATATGGTGTGATTAGTAAAAAAATATAGTGTAAATAGAGTCACTCTTAAAACTAGCTTTTAAACTGGAGGGGACGTGTTGTTGAGCCAGAAGTTGCTGAGGCGATGGCATTAAAAGAAACTGGTTCTCTCACTTCCGGTGTAATAACTCTCAACTTGCTAATATGGGTGGTAAGAGCTTAAAAGAAGTTAACAACCTAGTTGTGCCTCTTATTAATGAGATTCAGGAGCTTCTTATTTGCAAAAGTGTGGTTCGTGCTATTACAAATACTCAGGGATAATAGGAATGAAACAGCCCATTGTCTTGGGTTATGGATTTTGGTGCGATTGTATTCCCATTTCGATTGCTCATTGTATGTAACATTCCACAAATTCTAGAGAGTAATCGTTATTTTGACAATAATAATTGAATAATTACTTGAAATTGCATTGTAACATTACTTAAATTACATTGAAAGATTACAAGATTGTCACTCTAATGACACCCAAAATGAGAATGTGGGTCTTGATTGACATAAATCAAAGTACAGTGACTTATTTACAAGACAATACAAAGTGTAAAGATTTCTTGAGCAATAAACGAATGATCCATATTTAGTCACATTACCTCCTCAGATATGTGGTGTCAATTGCGCCACTTGTCGCATTCTAATTGGCGGAACTCAAAGATTAATTAAAAACAACTAAATACTAACAACTATAAATAGGCCGAAGGTTAGGAAATTTACCCAAGCTTTCTGCAAACGATTCCACTTATCTAAATCCGTCCATTACTATGGTGGGGAGGAAAACTACCCTAAAAGCCCAACAAGCACTTGGTTTTTCAGTTGAAAGAGACTTCTATCTATATATAGGAGGATTACAACTTAAAGAACAACTTTGATGGAGGACTATCGAGGCTTTAGAGGTACTTTTCCATTTAGTATTATTCAAGGAATCTTTGAGAGGTGAGTAACTAATACTTTGATTTCCTTTCAAGCATTCATTAAGTTTCATAAGATGAATATGAACTTTAATGAATTGTTATAGAAAAAAGATTTATTTATTATATTTATATCGCTAGTTAATACTCTACCAGTCTTGCTTTGCTACGTGATATGCTATGTGGCATTTCTCCATGTTAGGAGCCGCCTAATGACACCGAGATGGGTAATGAATAGCACGGTGGCTTGTCTTTTTTTTTTTTTTTTTTTTTTGGTGGTCTATGTGTGAATTCCGGTAGGGATCAACCAGAATTCAATTGTGGATCCACTTGAATTGATATAAATTCTGTGCGTACCACGGGTAGTAGTTTAACTAGTGATAGGGCTTCCTTGTACATCCAAAAATTTTGTGAAATTCATAAGTTTCTTGAACTTGTGAAGAAAAGGAGTTTCTTAAACAGAAAGGTGAATCAAATAATTTTGTTACTCACTGAGTATGTTGTACTCACTCTCGTTTCCTCTAATCTTGTAGATGATTGAATGCGAGATATTTGCCAAACAAGTCGGGAGTTGGAGCGTGCCCGCAGATGAAAGTAGAATTTTACATATAGAGGGAACCGATCTTTGGAATTTTTGAGAATATACTTTGGTCCATCTCTCTATAGTCATATAGATATATATATATATATATATCTCTTTGTGGCTTGTTATATGTAAGATAAGAAATGATTTGTTCATTTTATACGTCCTATCCCCACTATTCGTATGAAAACTTTTGCTAATAATGGATAAAATAGCGGGGTGTGACATTGTACTTGTCATGAGGTTGCTCGAGAAATGATAAAATGAAAATCTCCTTTCAATAAATGGACAAAAACTACCTCTAAGAAACTTGTGTGATTTGATTTCAATTGAATAGTTTGGGATTAGTACTATTAACTTTTGGAATGTTTGACAAAGTTAATTGATAAACAAAAACCAAACGGCTAATTGGCTCATTATAACCTTAAAGTTCAGTTTATTGTGCAAATTAACGCTAACTTTTCAACTTTGACAATTATAAATTATTTTGTTTTTTTTTTAACAATTATAACCTTAAATCTCATATTTTTGGCGCAATCTAACCTTTTTATTTTACAAAGACAATAATTCCCTTAAATTGTCGTAATTAGTATAAAATAAAATAATTTGATAAAAATCACGAATACTAAATTATAGTATTTATTTTTAAAACACCATCAAATTTATGTAATGATAACAAATCTTCATGAACTCGATAGGAATCCGCACTAAATGAAACAGTATTTTCAAGAAATGCAATCCCATAGAGCGGGATGGATCAAGGGTGCCCTATCTTGCTCTACCTATTTGGTTAACTAAAATGAATAAAATATGTGAAATAAATGAGAATATTTTTTTAAAAATGGCAAAGAAAATAATAAATTAAATCAATAGACAAATAAAAAAGTCGAGCTAGACAAACACACCCTCACATCAATCTAGTTTGTCTACCCCGCATTAGGTACATAAAAGAGCGGATTAATCCACCTCACCATCATTGCTAAATTCTCATCAGTTGATTTTTTTTAAAAATATAACTAATTATAGTTTTTTTAATTTTAATCTATTTCTAATTTAATCGTAATTTTTATTTCAATTAAAATTTGAGGGGTACTATAGTCTTTTTAAGTTAAAAATGTTACATTGAGCAAAAAAGTGAGATTTGAGGTTAGCATTATCAAGTTTCAAAGGTTAGATTGTACAATAAGATAAAAGATTGTGGTTAGACAGTGCCAATTAGTTAAAACAAAACTATTGTTTCTCATTTATTATTATATAGAACTAGTATTTTGTCCCCATACGTTGCACGGTCAAATCTTATTGACAAAATATAACGTAAAGAAATTAAACAAAATAAGAGCAAAGGAATTAACAAAGTAGCTTTTTTTTTTTTTTTTTGAAAAACAAAATAGCATTTTAATATAACAAAAATAAATATTTTGTCAATACTATTAAAAATTTTGGAAAACTTCATTATACAGAACATTCGTCGTTTCATTAATTGACTCCTCATTCTTAATTCTTTATCACATTTAAGTATTTTCATATCAGCATGATTCACAACTCTAGATATTACTATGTAGAATTATCCATGATTGAGTATTGATTTTTAAGGAGTACATGAGAAGAAGTTAATCTTGACTCTTATTAGTAGTCATAATAATCTAGAACAAATTCGACATGTCTTGATATTATTTCTCCGGCCCTATATGACTACTAATGTTCTAGGGAATATTTGGTGATAACTTTTTCAATAAAGTCTATAAAGAGAAAAATGAAAAAAAATGTAACTGAAAAGGCATAGCTTATATATATAATTCATTTGTACTGAGAAAAAAATACATGATCATATCTAATAGGCTAAGAGTACCAGAAGAAGATATATTGTGAAGACATAATTCATTTTATTATTATTATTTTATTTTATTTTACTTTAAAATGCATAGCTTATATACATAACTCATTTGTTTTTTTATTTTATTCTTTTACTTTAATTTCATGTATATTAGTAATTTTTATAGAATTATTTTTCTAAAACATGTATTGTTTAAACTACTCCACTAATATACGTAACTGACCACTATTGATAACCCTCCATTATCTTTTAATCCACAGCCTGAATCTAATTTTTTTATTTCTTTTTTTAACTTAATTTCCTTTAACTATTTTAGCATTGGTTAAAGTAACAGCCCACTACCTTATTAACTGTAAAATACGGCTGTGCTTTTATATTTTTTTATATCAATAGTGTGTAGTTACCAATAGTGATAGGATATATAACCTAGCAGTACAGAAGAACTAAAGTAAAATAAAAAAAGATTCTCTCAAACAGAATCAGAAACCAAATTGAATCTTTTCTAATTAGAGATTTAATTTTACTTCTATTTTTATTAATACATAGATTTGTAGAAATTAGAAGGTAAATATAATTAAGACCTAATTAAATTTTTTTTAAATGGCGATATTAATTATTTAATTTTAATTTGAAAAGAAAAATAACATTGAGTTAAAGAAATTTTGAGGGACTAAATTGAAGTAAATTAGGAAGTTATAAGTATAGTATGGACTCAGCTTAATGAAATATAAAGTATTGGGATATTGGAGAAAAATGTGAAAAGTTTACCAAATTTTGAAACCTTTTTTTTGTGCGACCAACTTTTGAAACTTAATCACAATGAATTACATAATTTTTTTCCGGTCTGTGCATACATGTGGCAGATATTCACACTATCAAGTTTTTTTCGTTTAAAAATTTCAAAAAGAGCCCCGCACGTTATATGTGTGAATGGAACCACTAGAAAATTTCTAATGAACTATAAGTTTGTATTAGTTCTTATTAGGGTTAATTTCACAAATCGTCCCCAACCTTTTTTAAGACAAACCACAGCCTCTAACCTTTGAAAAATTCGCACAAATCGTCTTTTTTTACACTATTTCACAAAATTTTTAACAAAAAGACAATTATACCCCTGAGACCTTTTAAATTTTTTTTAAAAAAAGTTTAAAAATAATAAAAAATTAAAAACTAACACACCCGACCCTACTCCACCCCACTCCACTCCTCCTCCCCCTCCTCTCTCCGGCGGCCATTATGGTGACCACAAATGGGGGGTGAATCCCGCCATTTTGCCGCCGAAAATAGCAACAAAATGGGGGAGGGGATTCACCCCCAATTTGTGCTGTCATTTCCAGCATAAATGGAGGCGAATCTCCCCCATTTTGCTGTCGAAAATGGCAGCAAAATGGGAGGATTCGCCCTCCATTTGTGTTGCCATTCTGAAAGTACAAATGTTGTCGGAAATTACACTGCCATTTCCGGCAGAAATGGGGGTGAATCCCCACTATTTTGCTGCCGAAAATGGCAGCAAAATGGGGGAGATTCACATCCCATTTGTGTTCCCGAATGGCAGCACAAATTGGGGTGAATCCCCCCATTTTGCTGCCATTTCAAGCAGCAAAATGGGGAGGATTCACCTCCCATTTCCGTCGGAAATGGAAGCCATAATGGCAGCACAAATGGGGGAGAATCCCCTCCATTTTGCTGCCATTTTCGGCAGCAAAATGGGGAAGATTCACCCCCATTTGTGGCCGCTGGAGAGAGGAGGGGGCGTGTGTTGTGTTAGTTTTTAATTTTTTATTATTTTTTAAACCTTTTTTAAAAAAATTAAAAAGTCTCGGGGGTATAATCATCTTTTTATTAAAATTTTTGTGCAATATTGAAAAAAGGGACGATTTGTGCGTATTTTTCAAAGGTTGAGGGTTGTGGTGTGTTTTAAAAAAAGTTAGAGATGAAATTGATTCTTAATATAAAGGCTGGGGACGATTTGTGAAATTAACCCTTCGTATTAACATTATCCCATATATGGGTCAATATATATTACCATTAATTGCAAGGCGCCCAACCATTTGTCCCTGCTCATCTTGACAAATCACCCTAATGCCAAAATTATTAGAGCCATCACATCTATTTTATATATTTTTTAACTTAGTTATAATGAAACTGAGTAACTGTTTCTTTTTTAATCTACCACGTGTATTAATTGAAAAAATGAGGAGGTTTATATTTAAAGTTAATGGGTTAAGGATAAAAAAGGAATTAAAAAAATATGTTAGGATAAAATAGAGTTTCTTATGGGAAATTATATTGAAACTACGATTGCTACACCACATTATATTTACACCACAATTACAATATGCTTTTTTATAAAGAGACCACAACCATATTACAATTATAACCTTATGCAAAGTACAAAAGAAAGGGGGAAAAACAAACAAAAATAGAATAAAAACAAAAAGATCTAGTGGAATTTATTTTCTGATTAGTTTATCAAGATGTTGCAAAAGATGTCAAGTTTTTTGCCCAAACATTGGCCCCTTCCATTCGTTAAAACAATCTGGGGAAGATTATCCAAAGAATTGTTTTTCACATGTAAATTTTTGTAAGTTCTTTAAAATTCATTTTTTTTTGGATGCCTTCACCATCTCCATTTTTTAATTTTACAATTATTCTTGTGAGTGTTGAAAGTAGATTATTATCAAGAAGACATTTAATACTCAAGAACCCCATTCATTTTATCAATTGAATTTTCATTTTCATGGGAAAATAAAATAGTACCACCCATTCATCATCTTATAATTTTCTTTGCAATTAGAATCTAAATTTCAATTGTTTTCTCAAGGTCATTACAAAGCCAAAGATAAATTTTTTCTTATAGTGATACCAACTTCAATTCTCGATAAAATAAAATTACAATAAAGATCAACATTAGAGATTGTATTAAGTTTTTGGAGAGAAGGTAAAAAAAGAAACTGGAAAAGTAATGAACCATCAAAATTATAACGGCGGGGGTTCAAAGTTGGGCCATGAATGGAAGAGGTTAAGCAATGACAACTGTCCAAATTGCAGATCGATGCCGTGTAATGGAGATGATTATTTTTTCTTTTGTGGGAGAGGGAGGGCGGGGGGATGTTGAATGTGGTGGAAGTAGGAAGAATTACTAGGTCAAATGATAATAAAGTAAGGTTAAGCAAATAATGTAGTGGTAATATAATTACCATTTCCTTATTTAAATACTTTCCTTATTTACGAAAATAAGCACTGCTGATATTACTTAGTTAACCTTTTAATTATATTAATTAATCTTCTACCCTTAATAATTCGTATTTTGCACACCACGTTTTTTTCTTTAATTCTTAAGTCTTTGTTCTTAATTTTTTAAAATTAAACAAAGAACCAAAATCGATCACCAATCCAATAGTTTTTAAAAGAAATACAAGAACGCTACTTTGAATACTCTGGCGAGAAAATCTCGGCAAGCCCTTTTTCTTCCACTGACCACTTTAATCATCGGGGTGAGATGACAAAACTAATTTATTAATTTCTCTTTGTTTACAAATCTATTCTACTATTATCATGGTTTAAATTGGTAAGAAAATGAACATGCAAAAATTGGGCTAAATTGAGTTGATCATTGTGAGCATTCACGTCTTTTTTCTTGACACTTGTAGCTTCTTTCTTTATAGATCATAACCAAACCCCATTTAATGTATTCAATTAATTAACCTCTAAATAAATCAGTCTAGAAACATTAATTGGCAAGGCAAACCTCTATTCAATTATTTTCTGGGAAAAATATAATAAAAAATAAAGAAAAAGACTTAACAAATCATATTAACCCATTTGGCTTCCAGACTGAAGGTTTTGTGGCCATCTTGGGCGTGGCTGGGATTTTTTGCCAGAAATTTTTTCGTTTTGGCAGGGCGGTTGTCTGACCAAAATTTTAAAAAATGAAAAATAAAAAATATTGCAATAAAACAAATCAAATCTGAAGGTCATACTTTACAACAATTTCTTGCATGTTTTCATATCTGAAACCACTTAACAATATTTTCTTCAAGAGATCGAATCTAACAAGAAACAGAAATTAGACATAATTTCAAGCATAAACCCAAAATCTAATTTCCAACATAAATAGTCATTTTACTAAAATTTTATAATATCAAACCAAAAAACCAATTTCCAAATTAAAGCATAAACTAAGTATTAGGGTTTTTTCCCATATTAGGACTTTACTTAATTGAAGTATAAACCAATTTTCAAATTAGTGGTTAGGGCTTTACTTATTAGGCCTTTACTAAATTAAAGCCTAAACTAAAAATCAGGACTTTACAATAATACAATTTACCGTACAAAAACTACTAAAAAATGTTATTGCAAGCATAAATAAACTCAATATCATAAACATAATCAATCATTATATTCAATTATTCTTAATCATTACTCAATACACATTACCACTTACCAATCACTAACCGAGAAGCAAAGGTAAAAGGCTAACTGGGATTGGTGACTACTGTCTGCCGAGAGTGAAGAAGTCGGCTGCTATAGAGAGCGAGAG
This sequence comes from Nyctanthes arbor-tristis, assembly GCA_963692815.1. Lineage (NCBI taxonomy): Eukaryota > Viridiplantae > Streptophyta > Magnoliopsida > Lamiales > Oleaceae > Nyctanthes > Nyctanthes arbor-tristis. Next base: position 18,711 of record CAVNYN010269448.1, read on the forward strand.
AGAGAGAGAGAGCTTCAAGACTTGGAGATTGGAGTTGAAGGTCTCCAATTCCAGGTCGGGTGCTTTGGTTTGGCAATCGGCAATGGTGTTCCAGGCTTCGAGGTGAAACATAAATAAGATTTTTTTATGGGGGCTTTATTTATTAGACCTTTTCAAAGGCTCTAATTATTTAATTAACCCACCACTAAAATTTTTAAGGCTAAATGACCTTCGTAAATAATTATTAGTAATATTGAGATTGTAAAAGTCCAAAATATCCTCTTATGCAAAAAATACTAAAGCACCCTTACAACTATCTTCCTATGGCTCCCGTTTCAATTTTCACATAAATGGTTGCTTTCCCTCCAAACCTGTTTTTCTTTTTCCAATATGCCATCTTTCTTTAAGTCAAAAAACCCCAAATTCATGCTATTGAGAGTTGTTTATGAGTAGTTGATTATCAAAGGCGAAGGAAATGACTCCCATTACGTAGATTTTATAGAAATTTTTTGTGCTTTTAGAAAAGGGTGAAGAGATGTGAAGAACTAAACTATTAGGTAGGCATTCTTTCTATTTTATTGCACACTCATTGTAGTTACTATGATTTTTGTTTTCTTCTGATATAGAAGCTCCAACCATTTTATATCTACCATAACGAATTTACAGTCGTGAAATGCTCTGCATAACGACAGTGCATTCGTTATCTGCTGAAATAATCAAATTTCTTAGCAGGTGGCTTATGTTACTGTTTTTATCTCATAAATTTCTTGATTCCTATGGTTTTTGTTTTGGCATGCTATTAAAAGGGCAAAGTTAATATGTTAAGCATTACGACTATTCAGTCGTGATGTAGCATGCGTAACGATACTGCAATTGTTATTTCTCTTTTTTCAACTTTTAGTTAAGAACATTGTGGTTTTAGTTTTCCTTGGATATACAAACTCAACCCATTATGTATCTGCCGTAATGAATCTACAATTGTCATAATGACATTGCAATCGGTATTTGTTGAAATAATCTAATTTCTTAGTTGGTGGCTAATATTTCTGTTTTTCTCTCATAATCTATTTTGATTCCTATGGTTTCCATTTTGACATGCTATTAAACGTGCAAATATAATATATTAACCATAATGATTGTTCAATCTGGTGTGTCATGCGTAATGATACTGCAATTGTTATCTCTTTTTTTTTTCAACTTAAAATCTCACATGTTTCTTGTATATTGTAAATGAGTAATCAATAATTGTAATTGTCTTTTTTTTCTTGCAGTGATAGAGAGTTGTATTGTTTGCTAAGTCTTTCGAAACTGCATGGAACGATACATGTTTCGTTATATTGTATGTAAAACCACTGAACAATTGTTTTACTCTGGGGAGTTATAGTGTTTGCTGTCTTTTAAAGCTACATAGAACAATACATGTCTCATTATGCTGTATGTGACATGACTAAACAATCGTTATGTTTCGGAGAGTTGTATTGTTTGCTACATGGAACTATACATGTCTAGTTATGTTGTATGTGACACGATTGAACAATCGTTTTACTCAAGAGAGTTGTATTGTTCGCTATGTCTTTCGAAACTACATGGAACGATACATGTCTTGTTATCTTGCCTCTGACACGACTTAATAGTCCTTTTGATTCGGGAAGTTGCATTGTTTGCTAAGTCTTTCGAAACTGTATGGAATGATACATGTCTCGTTATGTTGTATATGACGCGACTAAACAATCGTTTCAATCCGGAGAATTGTGTTGTCTGCAAGTTTTTTGAAACTATATGGAATGATACCTGCCTCGTTATGTTGTAGATGACATGACTGAATAATTGTTCTACTCCGGAGAGTTGCATTGTTTGCTACATGGAATGATACATGTCTCATTATATTGTATGCGACACGACTGAACAATCGTTTTACTCAGAGGAGTTGTATTGTTTGCTAAGTCTTTCAAAACTGAGATCGGAAGAGCACACGTCTGAATTATGTTGTATGTGATCTGACTGAACAATCATTCTACTATTATTGACAACCTCGTCTTTGAAGGTTCATTTAAGCATTTTAAGCGTTTCACTAAAGAATCGAACTAAGTATGCTTGGCAACTCAATTTATAAACAACTCAGTTTCTAAACCAATTTACTAATAACACGTTCATAAATGGTTGACAAACATGTGCATGTTAAGTGTGTGTGGGCTAGCTATGGCCTAAGGTGCTAGTTCATAAATAGTTGACAAACACATTGTTATTTACTCAACATAGCAATTAGTATAATGGTGTACGTCTAGCCCATGTATGTAGGTGTGCCCTTTTGGAGATGCTCACGTACATAAGAGTTCCTTTCATATAAGTTTTGTTTCCCATACTTGCCATTGTTGAGGTCATTCGAATCAACTCATTCTCCTACCTCTCACTAGAAAGTAATCTTCTTCAACATGATGAACTATGTGTCCTGTGTTGAGTGTTTTAGATCTACACGACTAAACTATCATTCCTTCATATCTAGTTTGTTTTTGCTATTCGTCTTCCTTTAAATCGTTCTATTTGTAGATTACCTTATTTACTCCACACAAGATGATGCAACTAGTGCATGTTCAGTCCCTGTAGGCTGGTATACCCTAAGGTATTACAGATCACATGTACATAACAATTCCCGTCAGAGATGTATCGTTTCCAATACACTAATTGTTGAAGCCATTAGAATCCATTCATTCTCCTATCTCTCAGTAGAAGGTGGTATTTCGTTCAACATGTTGAGCAATGTCTCACATGTTTCAAGTGTTTTAGTACATCACAATTGAACTTTCGTTCCTCCGTATCTAGTATCGTTTTGACTTTTTGTCGTCCTTTAAATCGTTTTTTGAATCTTAATGCCATTTTTTGTTTCACTACGTCTATTTTATCTGGTCAAGAAGACTCTAACGGCTGGCACACACCTTCACATCTAACTATTACCAAATACCAAGAATAGTCATTGGAGCAAAACGACTCAGTCATGACACGCGTAAGATAACGAAATATGTATCGTGACTATCTATTTGAAAAAAAAAAATGTAAATGTTATCTAACATTAAGAGTAGTCAAAGAAGCAAAACGACTTTTGAGTTGTGACACACACAACATAACAAAACTTGTATCGTTCTAATCTTGTTCAAAACACTAGCTTTTAGCAAACCTTAGGAGCGGTCAATGAAGCAAAATGACTGTTGAGGTGTGACACATACAACATAACGAAACATGTATCATTCCAATCTTTTTCAAAACACTAACTGTTACCAAGTATTAGGAGCAGTCAACAGAGCAAAATTTACCAACGAGACATATATCCTTTTGACCTTTTTCAAAGGAATTAAATGTTAGCAAACATTGGGAGCAATCAATAGAGCAAAACGACTGCACAGTCATGACAAGTACAAAATAACGAGACATGTATCGTTCTAATTTTTTCCAAAAGATTCACTATTAGTAAATATCAGGAGCAGTCAATAGTGTAAAACGACTGCTCAGTCGTGACAATATAAAGTTGCAAGACACATATCGTTCTGACATTTTTTCAAAAGATTTATTATTAGCAAACATCATGAGCAGTCAATAGTGCAAAACGACTGCTCAATCGTGATACAAAATAACTAGACATGTATCTTTTCAACATTTTTCAAAAGACTCTCTTTTCAACATAACGAGAAGTGTATCGTTCCATACGGTTTTTAAAGACTTAGCAAACAAATACGAAATAACAAGACATGCATCGTTGAATTTTTTTTCAAAGACTTAAATTTTAGCAAACATCAACAGCAGTAAATGGAGCAAAACGACTGCTCAATCATGATGAATACAAAATAATGAGACATATGTCGTTTCAACTTTTTTTCAAAAGACTTAACTGTAAGCAAACATCAGGAGCAGCCAATGAAGCAAAATGACTGCTGAGTCTTGAGGGAATGTTAACATGTCCAGGTTTTATTTTCTCTGTTTTTTTTTATTTTTTTGTCATTTTGTCAATTTCATCACATTTAAAAGAATCAAATGGTCAGCCAAACACCTCCGATTATTATAGGAGCAAAACGACTGTTCAGTCGTGATACATATGAAATAACTAAATGTGTATCATCGTAACCTCCAATTTTAAAGTAGCAAAATGACTGTTGAGTCGTGGAGCATATGAAATTACAAAATGTTCCAACCTTCTTACAAAAATTACATCTTTTGCAATTTCATATGCTCCACGACTCAACAGTCGTTTTGCTACTTTAAAATTGGAGGTTGTGATGATACACATTTCATTATTTCGTATGTGTCACGACTGAGCAGTCGTTCCGCTCCTATAATAATCAGAGGTGTTTGGCTGACCATTTGATTCTTTTAAATGTGATGAAATTGACAAAATGACAGAAAAATAAAAAAAATCAGAGAAAATAAAACCTGGACATGTTAACATTCCCTCAAGACTGAGCAGTCATTTTGCTCCATTGGCTGCTCCTGATGTTTGCCTACAGTTAAGTCTTTTGAAAAAAGTTGAAACGACATATGTCTCATTATTTTATATTTATCATGACTGAATAGTCGTTTTGCTCCATTTACTGCTGCTAATGTTTGTTAAAAGTTAAGTCTTTGAAAAAGAATGGAACGATGCATGGCTCGTTATTTCGTATTTGTCACGGCTGAGCAGTCGTTTTGCTCCATTTACTGCTCGTGATGTTTGATAAAAGCCTTTTCAAAAAGGTTGGAACGATATATGTCTTGTTATTTTATATTTATCAAGATTGAGCAGTCGTTTTGCTCCAGTGACTATTGGTATTTGCTAACATTTAATATTTTGAAATAGGTTGTAATGATACATGTCTTGATCGAACAGTCGTTTTACTCCATTGACTACTCCTAATGTTTGCTAACAATTACTTTATTCAAATAATGTTTAATGATATGTTTTTTGTTATTTTTTACGTGTCATGACTAAATAATCATTTTGCTTCATTGACTACTCCTAATGTTTGCTAACCATTTTTTTTTCGTATAAATTGTAAAGATACATATTTAGCCATTTTTATGTGTCACGACTGAGCAGCTGTTTTGCTCTAGTGACTATACATGTCTTGTTATGTTGTATGTCATACGAGTGAACAATCGTTTTGTACCAGTGAGTCATATTGTTTGCTAAGTTTTTCAAAACTACGTGGCATGATACGTGTCTCGTTATATTGTATATGACACGACTGAACAATTGTTTTGCATCAGTTAAGTCTTTCGAAACCATATGGAATAATATATGCCTCGTTATATTGTATGTGATACTACTGAACAATCGTTTTGCACCAGGGAGTTGTATTGTTTGCTAAGCTTTTCGAAATCGCATGGAATGATACATGTGTCGTTATGTTGTAGTGACATGACTGAACAATCGTTTTGTACCAGGGAGTTGAATTGTTTGCTAAGTCTTTAAAAACCGTATGGAACGATACACTTCTCGTTATGTTGAAAAGAGAGTCTTTTGAAAAATGTTGAAAAGATACATGTCTCCTTATTTTGTATCACGATTGAGCAGTCATTTTGCACTATTGACTGCTCATGATGTTTGCTAATAATAAATCTTTTGAAAAAATGTCAGAACGATATGTGTCTTGCAACTTTATATTGTCACGACTGAGCAGTCGTTTTGCACTATTGACTGCTTCTGATATTTGCTAACATTGAATCTTTTGGAAAAAAAATTAGAACAATACATGTCTCGTTATTTTGTATTTGTTACGACTGTACAGTTGTTTTGCTCTATTGATTGCTCCTAATGTTTGCTAACATTTAAGTCTTTTGAAAAAGGTTAAAACGATATATGTCTCGTTGGTTCATTTTGCTCTGTTGACTGCTCCTAATGCTTGGTAACAGTTAGTGTTTTGATAAAGGTTGAAACGATACATGTTTTGTTATGTTGTATGTGTCACACCTCAACAGTCATTTTGCTTTGTTGACAACTCCTAAGGTTTGCTAAAAGTTAATGTTTTGAAAAAGGTTGAAACAATACAAGTTTCGTTACGTTGTGTGTGTCACAACTCAAGAGTCGTTTTTCTTCATTAACTACTCTTAATGTTATCTAACATTTACTTTTTTTTTTCAAATAGATAGTCACGATACATATTTTGTTATCTTACTCGTGTCATGACTGAGTCGTTTTGCTCTAATGACTATTCTTGGTATTTGGTAACAGTTAGGTACGAAGGTGTGTGCCAACCATTAGAGTCATCTTGACTAGATAAAATAGACGTAGTGAAACAAAAAATGGCACCGAGATTCAAAAAACGATTTAAAGGACGACGAAAAGTCAAAACGATACTAGATACAGAGGAACGAAAGTTCAATTGTGATGTGCTAAAACGCTTGAAACATGTGAGACATTGCTCAACATGTTGAACAAAATACAACCTTCTGCTGTGAGATAGGAGAATGAATGGATTCTAATGGCCTCAACAATTATTGTATTGGAAACGATACTTCTCCGATGGGAATTGTTATGTACATGAGCATCTATAATACCTTAGGGTATGCCAGCCTACACGGACTGAACATGCACTAGTTGTATCATCTTGTGTGAAGTAAATAAGGTAATCTGCAAATAGAACGATTTAAAGGAAGACGAATAGCAAAAACGAACTAGATATGAAAGAATGATAGTTTAGTCGTGTTATGCTAAAACGCTTAACACAGGACACATAGTTCATCATGTTGAAGAAGATTACTTTCTATTGAGAGATAGGAGAATGAGTTGATTCGAATGACCTCAACAATGGCAAGTATGGGAAACAAAGCTTATATGAAAGGAACTGTTATGTACGTGAGCATCTCCAAAAGGGCACACTAACATACATGGGCTAGACGTACACCATTATTCTAATTGCTACGTTGAGTAAATAACAATGTGTTTGTCAACTATTTATGAACTGGCACCTTAGGCCATAGCTAGCCCACACACACTTAACATGCACATGTTTGTCAACCATTTATGAACGTGTTATTAGTAAATTGGTTTAGAAACTGAGTTGTTTATAAATTGAGTTGCCAAGCATACTTAGTTCGATGATTTTTCCAGGTAGTTGACGGATACGTGAAAAGATTCTTGGTACGAGGTAACATCAATTATGTAGTGAAACGCTTAAAATGCTTAAACGAACCTTTAAAGACAAGATTGTCAATAACAGTAGGATGATTGTTCAGTCATGTCACATACAACATAATTAGACATATATCGTTCCATGCAGTTTTGAAAGACTTAGCAAACAATACAACTCCCCTGAGTAAAACGATTGTTCAGTCGTGTCGCATACAACATAATGAGACATATATCATTCCATGTAGCAAACAATGCAACTCTCTGGAGCAGAACAATTGTTCAGTCATGTCATATACAACATAACAAGGCAAGTATCATTCCATATAATTTCAAAAAACTTAGCAAACAACACAACTCCCCGGATTGAAACGGTTGTTTAGTCGCGTCATATACAACATAACGAGACATGTATCATTCCATACAGTTTCGAAAGACTTAGCAAACAATACAACTTCTCAAATCAAAAGGACTATTAAGTCGTGTCCCAGGCAAGATAACAAGACATGTATCGTTCCATACAGTTTCGAAAGACTTAGCGAACAATACAACTCTCTTGAGTAAAACGATTGTAGTCATGTCACATACAACATAACTAGACATGTATAGTTCCGTTTAGCAAACAATACAACTCTCCGAAATATAACGATTGTTTAGTCATATTACATACAACATAATGAGACATGTATTGTTGTATGTAGTTTTAAAAGACAGTAAACACGACAACTCCTTAGAGTAAAACAATTGTTCGGTGGTTTCACATACAATATAACGAGACACATATCATTCCATGCGGTTTTGAAAGACTTAGCAAGCAATACAACTCTCTATCACTGCAAGAAAAAAAAAAGACAATTACAAATTATTGATTACTAATTTACAATATACAGGAAACATGTAAGATAAACATGTGAGATTTTAACTAAAAGTTGAAAAAAAAAAAAAGAAATAACAACTGCAGTATCGTTACGCATGACACACCAGATTGAACAGTCGTTATGGTGAATATATTATCTTTGCATGTTTAATAGCATGTTAAAATGGAAACCATAGGAATCAAAATAGATTATGAGAGAAAAATAGAAACATTAGCCACCTACTAAGAAATTAGATTATTTTAACAAATACCGAATGCAGTGTCGTTACGCATAGCATTTCACAATTGTAGATTCATTACGGCAAATACATAATGGCTTGAGTTTGTATATCCAAGGAAAACTAAAATCACAATGTTCTTAACAAAAAGTTGAAAAAAGAGAAATAACAATTGCAGTATCGTTACGTATGCTACATCACGACTGAATATTCATCATGCTTAACATATTAGCTTTGCCCTTTTAATAGCATGCCAAAACAAAAACCGTAAGAATTAAGAAGTTTATGAGATGAAAACAGTAACATAGGCCACCTGCTAAGAAATTTGATTATTTCGGCAGGTAACGAATGCACTGTCGTTATGTAAAGCATTTCACGATTGTACATTCATTATGGTAGATATAAAATGGTTGGAGCTTCTATATCAAAGGAAAACAAAAATCATTGTAACTACAACGATTATGCAATAAAAACAGAAAGAATGCCGACCTAATAGTTTAGTTCTTCACATCTCTTTACCCTTTTTCTAAAAGTACAAAAAGTTTCTAAAAAATCTACATAACGGGAGTTATTTCCTTCGCCTTTGATCATCAACGACTCATAAACAACTCTCAATAGCGTGAATTTGGGGTTTTTTTACTCAAAGAAAGATGACATGCTGGAAAAAGAAGAACGGGTTTGGAGGGAAAGCAACTATTTATGTGAAAATTGGAATGGGAGCCAAAAGAAGATAGTTGTAAGGGTGTTTTAGTATTTTTGCATAAGAGGATATTTTGGACTTTTACAATCTCAATATTACTAATAATTATATACAAAGGTTATTTAGCCTTAAAAATTTTAGTGGTGGGTCAATTAAATAATTAGAGCCTTTAACAAGGTCTAATAAATAAAGCCCTCTTTAATATAAGTTTAAAATAGGTTTTTTGGTCAAAGGTCATTGGGCCAATTTTTGTGTTTTTAAGGGTCAATTGGGCCAAATTCCCTTCTTTGATTCAGTAAATCAATGGTAACTGAGCTCGGTTATGTATTTCTTCTTTACTTCCTTTGGTAAATAGATGGTAATTGGGCTCGTTTATTGGCCTTTTTGAAATTTGAGCCAAATTTTTTTTTTGTATGGGCTGAACCTTGGGCTGATTTTTCAGTGCGGAACAGCCCATATTTTACTCAGCCAATTCGAGGTCCATGCAGTCTGTCGACCTCACTAGGCCAAGGTTGGCTTCACCAATGATGGCCATATAGCAATTTCGAGCAGCAGTGAAGGTGTTTTTATGGTTTTATTGTGGTTTTTGGTCGTGGATGAGTGGTGCTTATGGTAGTTTTGATAGGGTTGGAAAGCCTTGTTAACCGTGGAAAGTAATGTGGTGTTTCATCTTTTATATTTTTGAGTTTTAAATTTTAGTAGTAAGTTGGCAAATTGGTAAATTTAACTGCAGGGTATCTAATAAAAATGTATCTAATTAGTAGTGTATATATAATGTAGTATAATGTAGTGCACTAAACAATTGTTGTGGTCATAATATAAGCACCTAACAGAAAACAAAAAGGCGTTCTTTCATCCACCTAAATAATTATCACTCCCCCCATGCCATATCATTTTTCACATAGTTTAAAAAAATCCAATTAATGTTCTTGGAAAAGTGAAATCTGTGAATATTTTTCTTGATATGCTAATTCATTTAATTGATATTCAACTTTATTAGTTCTTATTTGTTAATATCAATGCACATTAAATAGGCAGCACATAAGAAAATTAAAAACTTTACTAAAAAAAGTGAACAATAATTTGAAACAAGAAAAAAAAAAGAAACTGAGACCATTTTTATAGTACGGAGAGTGTATTTGTTAGCTAGCTAATAGCTATTGCCTAGTACGAAACGGTTCTCGTCCGTTAAATATTATTATTTGTTAAATATATATATCATTTTAGTTTCATGCTCTTGGTTGAATTGCACATATGATCCTTTAATTTTTTAAGTTAATTATTTTGGTGCTCGTACTTTTAAACTTCATTTCAAGATAGCTGCCCTTTTAAAATTTAATATTTTATCTTGTACTTGTCCGATAATTTTAATCAATTGTAATACTTTAACCTTTACATCCTATCGTGCTATCAGCATTAATGGTGAGTATTGTTTATGGTCTCTTAAAATTATACTATTTTTTAAAATGCTAACTGATAGTATTATTTTTCCCCTTCAAATTGGGTTGAGTATTATGGTTAAAATCAGAAAGAAAGCTGCTCTTGATTTAGAGGCATCAAAGAAAAAGAGATTATTTTGAAAATCTACACTTGGACAACGTTCTAACTCTTTAAATGGTTCAACTAGGTCTCTTTTTACAATGAATGTGAACGAAAAAAATGTAGAACGTGATTTTCCCACGTGGCTTCAACTATGCATGTGCAACATGATTCTCCACAAAAGTCTCATAAGGCTGTCCTACAAGATGATTTTGATCTAAGTGGTGTTGGAAACAATAATATGCATGTGAATGGTACAAGTTTAGAAAAGTAAAATCAGGCACCAAATTTAGAAGGGGCCAAACAAGTAGAAAAAAATAAAAGAGGACGTGCTCAAATGAAACACTTGAAGGAAGTAGTTGCTCCAGTTAATGTAGAGTTTAATGATATGGGTCAAAACTTGTCAGTCAAATTTTCCTCTTAGGTTGTCTTGTGAGACAAACTGTACCTTATTTAATACACTTGATGACTAGAGAAATCTTTTAGAAGATCTAAAAAATTGCTATGGAGAGATATTTAGGTATACTATTTAGATTTTCTTTATACTATATGATATAAATTTCCAGCTCTTATATTAATTTAAAAATATGTAAACCTGCTGCAAAGACTTAAAGTTAATGAAGAGTGGCAAAAAGATTCCATTTTCAAGGTAATGGGCTGTCCTTGGAAGGCATCAAAATCCAGACTTCTAGAAAACACTAGAAGGAAAAGATTGAAACTGAAGGAAAAGATGGGTGAAGAAGCCATGGTAATTTCTATCTTTATTTTGACTATTTAAATTTTGAATTTAAATATAATGAATTATTATAATAAGTTAAAATAATCTGTATAATTTGATAATTAGGCTAAAAGTGAAATGTTTAAACAAATAAGGGAGAAACAAATCCCACGTACATCCAGCTGCAAAGGATATGCTAGACAGTGAGAAGATATGGTAATATTGTAAACGCTTTCATTTATTGGTCACGAGACATGCTTTTTTGTTAGTTTCTTATTGCATCTACGTTTCTTATCTTAGAAAAAGAAGTTCAGTAACCCATTTGTTAGAGGTAGAAAGGACGTTTGGATTGCAGCATATATGACAAAGAAAGGTGCAGCGATATGCAAACTCGCAGTAGAAAAACTTGTAAGACTTGCATCATTCATTTAAACCTGCAATGTTTCGTAAATAAATACGTACTTATAATAATAATAATAATAATAATAATAATTATTATTATTATTATTAGGAAAACTAGTATTAGACATGTGCATTGTGTATGATTTAAAACTTTTATGATTTAGAAACTAGTAATTTTTATATATACCAAGTGAATATTTTTTTTAAAACTAGATTCTCACCCGCGCATTGCACAAGAACATATCAAATCAAATTTATCTTAACATTAGTACAAAATGGTAATTAATGTATGGTTAGCCACATGCCAATATTTCGATTATGTTATTGTTAACTAATATTTATTATATTTTACTCAATATGGAATGCTATTAAGTGAACTCATTAGGAATGACAAAAAAACTCATCAAAACCGATACCAGTGCGTATCAGACCCTATTAAGATGGAGAATACGCGACAAAACGGGTACTTAGGTCGAGAATGGAATAAAGAAATGGCTTGACTTGAGAATGGGTTGGGAAAAGTTATCATACTTTTTACTCGTATCCGGCCAGTTTAATTGTTTCTTGTCAAAAATAAAAATATTTACAATAAAATTTTAGTGGTTTGAAAAGTAAAAAGATAATCAAATTTATCAAGAAAGTTTAGTAATTTCAATCACACTCATAATCCCAAGACCATGTTTATAATACTATTTGTTAAGTAAAAAGTGAAAATAAAATATATAAATATATAAAGAGACCAATAAATTAGTTATTACATGTCTGCTCCGTCCCAAATCCATGCCCAATTTAAGTGGGAATGGATATGAGGATAGGACAAAATTTTTTTTGATAGATAGCGTAACGGATATAGCATGCCCGATCTCGGCCTGATTATTATCATTTCTAGATCTCAAGAAATCAAACATTTTATTATTCTCTATGACTATACCGTAATAAGAATTTTGTAAATTATGAAACTTAAGTTTAACTATATTATATAACCAGATTATGAATCAATTTAAAAGCATATAAAAAATAATTAAAAATTTACACATCAGTTTAAAAAATAGTCTAATGCAAATTACGAAATAAGTTTTAGATAATATATATTAAAAAATCAAAAGAATTTGAATATAGATAAATCAATAAAAATACCTAAAAAAGATCTAGTATAAGATAAGATATGCATCTAACATACAATTTACTGCAGAATTTACCTAAGATGTAAGCAATAGTATAAAATGACCTTCACTTAAACAATTTTGGTGGGGAATATGCAGTACAAATGTATCGCAGACTAATTTCTTTATAGAGAGAGAGAGAGAGATATTTCTACAACTATTGGCTAGAAAGCAAAAAATTAATATATAAGAAATCAATCTAAAAATTTAAAGTGATCTAATCTAAATAATAATTTGTAGCCATTAGAACACTATTAGTGTTAGAGAAAAACTCAATTTCCCCCAACAAACTCAAATAATGTGGTAGTTTTTGGGCGAAAAAAGTTTTTTTTTGGGGGGGGGGGCGACCCCTCACTTGGCTTTTTCCCCTTCATTGAATGTGTCCTACTTTCATTCCAATCTAATAAAATTTTACCACGTGTCCAATTTATATTTTTCACCCCATTTTTTCCTTCTACACATTATTTAGAAATAGATTTTTTCCCCTTGGCCTTTTTCCCCTGGGCTTTTTCCCCTACATTAATCTTACTCTCATAGAAGTAAAAACGTAAATTTTCACCCTTGTCATGATAAATATTGATCTAAATTCATCGCCAATGAAAAATAATTAGAAAATATCAAGAGGAAAACAGAAAGCAGTAACCAAACTATGGAAACTTTTGACATTATATAATCATATTCAAAATTAAAAAGGTGAACACTCATTAAAAATTTCTACTGGAGTACACGTAACGAAACCATAATAGTCAAGTGAAATACAATCTATAAAATGATTTGATCTATAGACTATATCGTGGTAAATATTGTAATGATAGAGAAATCATTACTACAATTACAAATCATAATAGGAGAAATCATAAGCATCTATATTATAAAATCAATTTTATCATTCCGGTGAATATTGTAATGCTGGAGGAATCATTAGGACAAAAGTGCCATATATAAGTATAAATATCATAATTAATACTAAAATGAGGATTTTAAAATTTTATTAATTTCATTCAATTCAGTTTAATTAATATTTAAAATATTAATAATTGTACCCTTTTCTAATATTATATCGTGCATCCCAAGTGGGTCATGGGTGTATGACACAACTTAGGATAGTTATGTTGACCCATAAATTTTACTGACTGCACCAAGCTAAAAACGATTGTTAACAGAATACTGTGTCTCTGACATCTTAGGTTTCGTGATGGAACAAAATTTGTGGATCTCAATTTCCAAGGAATAGACTAGAGAAAGGCTTGATTCAACTTCTAAAAGTTTCAACTTAGTACAATTGGGCTAATTTACGTCATTATCGTTCCACTGTCTCCAATCCGCCTTCGGGATGTTGCCGACTTCTTTCCTTGAAGTGCCTTCTTCTTCTGGTCGGTGGTCGCGTCACTGAATAATTTAGAGGAGACAGTTGACGAGAGACGAAAACAACAAGCAGCCCCATTGCTAGTGAGTGATCAATGTAGGGCTCAACCACCATTGTCAAAACATCTTCTCCCAAAACCACTCCACTTTCAGTTATCTTTCTTTTTACCTGTCACAGATTATGGAAATTGGAACATGTTTGAACGGTGGATCGCGAATTGACAAGAAACCTGGTAAATAATTTCCGGGGTAAAGAAAGTGGTGAAGATTGCTCTAGATGCTAACCTGAGCAACAGGGCCACCAAAGTTGTCAATTATTTTGCAGGATGATTTGGGATTTCGATTTTCCATAATATACTGATGTGGTTGGTTGAGGTCGAGGTCGACTGTGATATCCAACTGTCTTCGTCCTCCAAAAATTCCCTGTTTTTTTCTTACACAAAATCTGGGCTTCCCCTTTTTTGTAACATCACTCCATCTGTAACCTTCCCAGCGCTTGAAAACTGCAAAACTCTGCACCCAAATGAATGTCAAGTTCTGGGCCGTTCTATTTGTATTTCAGTTTTCTGTTCTGAATTTTTTCCCCTGTTTTCAGTTTTTTACGCCGAAAACGCTACAAGTTTTTATCCCAAAGCGTTTTTTAAAACACGAAACTAAACACAGTTTTGAGAAGTTGAACTATAGGTAATTTCAACAGTTCTTAATTAGTCGTATTCTTGTTTACCTTCTTGACAATTGTGAAGAGAACATTGCCTGTGATATCCATGAGCAGAACTCGGCTGCTCTGTTTGTGACTATAGTTATCGACTCGGTAAACGACCCGGCCATTGGAATCAAAGACAGTGAAACCATTGCTGTGTAGAACTAGAGACTTCATCCAGACAGTGAATACTTCTTGTTTAGATGAAGTAGAAGCAGTTAGTGTCTGGGGATATACTTTTGCCATGCAACAAATTACAAACAATTGATTATGTGCCCTATATATAGAGAGAGAGAGAGCTTTATAAACTTGTAATCGCCTATATATCAAATAATATAAAAAAAAGTTTAATTTAAGCATTTAGATTAAATGACTTTTATAAAATGGTAGCAAGATAGACAAAAGTTTTGAGTTCAAATCTACATGTCACGCACTTAAATTAAACAGACGAGTAATACAATTCTTCTTTTCTTCTTCTCTGTAAAAAAGAATCTCTACTGGATGTGGCAATAATTTGGTTTTAATTAAATGATAAGACCAATCAAGTTTATTGCCATGGGCCATATAAGTCCGACATTGTTAGCCTTATCATTTAGAGCATCTCTAATGCTCAAAAAAATAGACCTAGTCCATTTGTGGTAAGAGAAAGACACAAAATAAAATCGTAAGTCCCGTAATTTTATCTATTTTCATTTTCTTTTAATCACTTTTATCTCATTTACACTATTTTTCTTCACTTTTTCTCCCTTGAGTCCCGTGTAAAGCCCACAAGTAGACCCTCTTCTTGACCCAATCTACTACTATTTTATCATTATTTTTGAATTTTTCTCAATTTCTCTCATCTTTTTCATTTTTCCGGCCATTTTTCTCTACACCTCTTTCAATTCCTATTTACTTAAAATAATAATCTTTTCTCTATCTCTCTCATCTACATCACAACCACAATCTACCCTCCCATTGGAGATGCTCTAATATGTAAGGGAGTGTATCAAAGATAAACTAGTATGTTGCTATACGTGGTGGAATTGAACTATAAGATTGGAAGAGAGAAATGAAAATTTGTGATGAATGAAACTTTTGCTCAAATCAGACGGACAAACAAAAACCTCCCTCAAAGTCTGTAATAAACTCATATACCACTCTTGCGGTGGAATTTGGCTGTAAAATTGAAATGAAATGAAATGAAATGATTTGTGAAAGACTGAACTTTTAAAAAGAGGACAGACAGACGACCATTTGTCACAATTGCAATCGCTAATGAGTGTTGAATCTTTGAGTATGAAACAAAAATAGAACTTGGAAGTTGGGGAAGATGCATTGCACTATCTTTCTTCGTCCTATGCCATATCACCTGAAACATTTTCCTCACTCCTTCTTCATATTTTTATGAATAAAAATATGCATGCGTGTATTTCATTGTTAATTCTTTATGTCCCATTCTAAGAAGATTGACGAAATTTGTTCTTGACAGCTCGAGAGACAGTTTGAAAACACCAAGTTTATTCATTATTTTTTTTTTCAAGCTTGAAAAGACCAATCATAAAAAATCAGATTATTTTTATGAACTTCTATATAATAAATCTAATTATCTCCAAAAAATACTAAAAACTCTTAATACGGTAGTGTGTTTTTATTGGATCCAAGTGACCTCATCATCCTCTCCCTCCAATATATAGATCTAAGTTGCAAATACTTAGAGATACTCTCATTTGCATGTCCTGTGATAAAGTTATAAGAACTTATATTGGTGTTGTTTGATTATAAGTACAAGACTTCAATAGAAAATAGATATACTTTTGGGCTTTAATTACTTATAAATTAGTTCCACCAAAAGTAAGCTCTATCATATGTTTGATTTGAGTGGAACTGAGATTAGAAAATGTGAAATTGTCTAGAAAATAAAAACTTATACCCCATGTAAAAGATGGTAGCTGTGTAAATATGTAATGTAAGCTAAAACGTAGGGGAAAAATTCCACTAATAAATGTCAATCAAACTTTAGGGGAAAAATAACATTTTCTCTTAAAAAAATGGTATAAGAGCTTGAAGCATGGCCAACAAGGACGTTGGATCCTTTAAGGTGGGATGGCTGTAATAACCTTAATCTCAAATCATTGGGGCAGAGTTTAAGAGACTCAACTCAAGTGGCACGAGGTCTTTTGGGTTAAACTCAAAAAAGAAATTGAACGGACAATATTATACAAAAATGGATTGACCATTTACATGTATCCAGGTTTGTACTACCTATTTAATCTTCTAGAACTTTAGACACAATTGTATTATATAATCAATCTTATTTGTTAATTATAAGGAATAGATTTAAACCTTGTGATATATTAATATATTAACCTTGTACAACTATACATTTATTAAGCTGAAAATCAGTTATAATTAATTAGAATTGATTTCTTGAATCATTCAAATAGTCGGCCTTTTTTTACATGAAAAAAGAGTCATTGTCTTATCACTTCAGTGACTTAATGCCTATGTCAATTACCATGCAATCTGCCTTTATGTGACAGACTCTTATTTGACACATTGAGAGACTCATCCCCTAATATGTCCAATCAAAGCCTGCACATAATCCATTGGACACCATACATGGTGTCCAATGGACTATATAGAATATGTAGTATTTTTTCCGTGTTACTTTCTAGAGCAGGGATGATAACAAGGCAAGTTCAAAATAGGTTTTGAGTTAATTGCCGCATGTGCACTCATGACTTTATCAAGCAGACAGCTATCAAAACCTACCAATTTATTTTTAAATTATTCCTTTTTGAAAAAAAAATTTTGCTCAGTTTTACAATAACTAGAAAACGAAAAGACTATTATAAAATTGATATTTCTCGTGTAGTGTTAAACGCTTACAAAGTTGTTTTGTGACATCTCCATCTGGTCCGCTTTCTTTACAATCTAATACATTCCTAACTTAAAGTGCAGTTAAGTTCCAGTATTATACATATGGCATAATAGGTCATGTGGCGTGTACCAAGAAATATCACATGGAAAATCACAACCAAGTATACTATATGACCGCATGATACCATACGATGCTATATAGATGGTACTAGATCGTTTTTAATTTTAAGCGACAAATAGAAAGTGAAATCTCAAGTACTAACTTGTGTTTAGTTATCATCAACGAGCACAATTCGATGTCTATTCCCATGCTAGTTTGCTCCCCTTCCCATGACCACGTTCTATTAATTCATTTTTATATATATCAAGTAATTTTCATGTTGTCAATATTATGAATATATACATGGAAAATGACCACACTAAACAGATAATAATAAGAAATAAATGAATAAAGTAAAGCGACTAGGCATGTTCATACAACTAGATAGATATAAATTGTTGGATTAATTTGTTTGTATATATATAAATGTACAAATATATTTATAGAAAGAGTGTAAAATTACAAGTTTACCACATGTTGTGAAATAAAAGAAAAAGAGAATACATAGATAAAACTATACTTTTATTCCTTATCTGTAAACTTATTTGTACACTTATCTCTACATGTAACACCACACTAAATTGTTTACACATAACGAAAATTCAGTTCCACATTACACAGCATATGGGGTTGACTAATTCAGTTCCATCTTCTAGGGAAACCCAAATAATGATGATGATGATGATGATGATGATGATGATGATGATGATGCCCTTAGTGTTCGAAATGTACCTACAAACCGAAGTTATCATCAATATAAAAACTTCTAGTACTCTAAAAAATGTAAATGATTAAGAGTTTCTAACTCTTAGAATTTCTAGTACTAGTTTTTTTTTTTTGGCTCTCTCGCTAACTTAAATGGTGTTGGAGAGAAAAACCTTTTTGGTTTTTGTTTCTTTTATTTTTTATTTTTTGGGGGTGGGTTGGGTAAATAGAGGCCCGTTTGACTTTTTCCCACTCAACTTTTCTGCAACATTAACAGACATGCTCTAAAAAAATTAAATTTGCAAGATTGATCCCGTTAGCACAAAACTAAGCTTCCTTGGAAAGAAAAGTGGCATAAATTTGCCTCAATTTTTATTTAGGTGTACCTACAAGGCTACAACCAAATGATTATAGCTCAAGAAACAATTCATGAAAGCAGAACTACTTTATTTTCTGAATCAACGCAATCAAACCCTAAATTAGCAAGAAAAGCGTTTAAATAAGCACCCTAATAGAGTACTACAAACTCCAAACAGGCTATTTTTTTTGCAGTCTCGCAAGTTTGATATAGTTGTACTAGCTGACGAATATATGTTGCTTTCAAATTAGCTTATTTGAAAAGAACTATATTATATGTTGACAAGAACATATTTTTACAGTTTCTGGCATTAATCTCATATCTCTTAGTTCATTTTTTATATGTATAGTAATATTCATATGGTCCTATGGTCAATTATGAATATACATAGACAATGACTCTCTCCTAAACAGATAATAATAAGAAATGAATACAGCAATTAGGCGTATTCATGCCCAAAATATATGCAAAATGTTTATATAAAAATGAGAAGTGAGTTCCTAGTACTCCTCGAAAAGGACGTGAAGTAATGAAGGGAAGAAAGTGCTTGAAAGGTATTTTTGCTTAGCTGGTAAAATTGAAAAGCGTATCGCTATTTGTAGTAGTAGTAGTAATAATAATAATAATAATAATAATAATAATAGTAATAATAATAATAATAATAATAATAATTAAAAAAATTCACAAAATGCTTGACAAAACATGTTTTTATCTCTAGAGTGTTTTTCTACTAAAAATCGATTTTTAAGAGCTTGCGACAGCACGGAAATTCAATTGCAATGTTCACAAATCACAGCAAGATTCATACAGCGAACCCCACTCCAGAGGGGATAATTTTCGATGAGCATTATACTTATTTCTTAAAATGAGCATCACATCACATGAGAGCTGGTCCACATGCAGCAAACCCCCACCCCCTTGTTCATTTTAAATTATGACCTCAGTGCTCTTTGGAAATTTGTCAATGGATTTATAGGTTTTAATTTTCAAGGCAATTTCACTTTCTCTAATTGCATCATGGACTTATATTTCATGAAATTAAATTATAAGTAACATAATTGACTAAAAAATTTTTTTAGTTCCTATGCAATTCTCATGGTTGAAATCAGAAATATCCAACTCAATTAAGAAAACCAGCACAAATTTACCTCAATTTCCTGTAGACTAAATAGTATTTGCTAAGGGGTCAAGGGGCACTTCGAGTAGAAAAGGACCCAACCCTTTACCGGAGTGATCCGAGTTCGAATCCCCACCATCCCCTCCCCCATCTCCCTTTGTAATAAAAAAAAAATAGTATTTGCCACGTATTGATATTATGTGACTTCATTATAGAGTTCCGGCCTTTTTTTATGGGGTGGGGGGATTTCAGATTCAGGAATCACATGAACTGAAAATGCATGATTTTGTTATACTTTAACGATGACGATGACGATGACGATGACGATAATGATAATGATAATGCTAATAATTCGATCTACCTAATAAGGAAAATTTTAATTTGGAACTGCAACGAGTGTCTTCTAATAATCCATAATGAAGATTCACTAAAAAACAAATATACATCTTTGCTGATAAATCCAGAAAATGGACCAGCCAAGTCCATAATTGATGGTATTGGAGATGCTCAATAGATCTGAATTTTGTGCAAAAATTCCTAGAGTCATGTTTTGATTCAATTCCAATCCATGAAGTTCTGTTTTATACCATTGTAGTGCTATTTTTTGTTATCTTGGTTATTTTGAACCCCAGCTTTCAGTACTTTTCAATTAAGCCCAAATAGTTCCTAGTGTAGTTTATTTCAGCCCAAAATCTTTTTAGTCTGGGGTGTTTAATACCCAAAACTTTTGAATAATATATTCCAGTTTGGAACTTCAAGCTTCATTCATTTTTACACTAACTTTTAAAGTTGACTATTCTAGTCCTTAATCCCAAACTTCACATTTTATTTGATTTAGTCCCGAAAATTAACTTTATTTTGAAGACGATAAATTTAAAATTCTTTACTTATTTCTTCTAACTAGATGTATGGCACGAGATTTCTTAACTTCTTAGTTATACGTCCTAGCTCATTTTCAAAAAACGAATATAAAGTAGACTCTTTACTAAAAGTTTATTTCCAAAATGTGTGCACTAGTTGTAAATAAGTTTACTGTGCACAATTTGTATTATGATTATAGTATGTGTGGATGTGATTCAAAGTATGGTATTTGTCTACCAATATGCTTTTAGTTTACAAAAGTTGACTCATGGATATGGGTAGTCTTAAAGTGTTGTTACTGATATGAGGATATAATACATCTTAACTCACCGATATGGGCAGCTTGCTCTTCGATTGGTTGACCCATGAACTTAATTATGTGTGTGTTTAATTTTCATAATAATGTGAATTGTATATTTTAAGTGCACATAGTTTATTGAGTGTTTATTTGAAATGCCCACTCCATTCCCCAAATCATTTCAACTGTTGGAGTTAGGGTTGACTTGGCAACTTCAACCTATAAGTGTTGGGTTGATCTTCTCCACAATGTTTAGGAACTGCTTCCTCGTGATGATATAGATGGAGAGCCTTACACTACAGATACATATTCAAGAACGAATCTTATTGACCCCAGGGAGAATGATGCGAATCGAGCAATAGCAGCATTTATGGACAAGTTTCAACAGGTGTTGCCTAGTTTCACATTTAGTGTCGTTTTTTAACTTATAATATATACATTGTAACTTATAATATATACTTGTGGGATAACTCACCTTTGTCACTACATACATCGCTTTTTAGGCATTTAAAACTCCCTTCTATGAGTTTTTCATTTTTTCTTTTATTTTATCTAGAGTCCCTGTTTAGTTTTGGCCTTTCTACTTGAGTCCGACCCATCTAGGGTTTGTAGCCCATTAAGGTGCCTATTTTTACAAGTTGCTCAATATTGTAGATTTTCGATTGCATTGGAATTTAGAAAATAAAATATGTCTTGAATAGCAATTTTTGTTCTTTGGAACGAGTTGTGTGGTCATAGATGTGCCTACATTACCATCCTTATTTCCTTCAACAATCTCCCCTAATGAGACCAATTTTCACATAGCAGGGCAGAGAAAAGCATTAAAACTTTAAAAATATTCAAATTGTTTATTATCATACGATGTTTTTCTATCTGCTTGAGAGAGAAGTGAACCCCACCTGTATACTGGTCTACCCTTGTGAGATGTGTGCTCATATTTGTCAAGCATTCTTAGTGAATGTATAATTGATTGAGAGTAGGGGTGGGCAACCAGTCGGTTGGTTTCCAAACCGTCCAATTTTAGTTCGTCAGTTTGGTCAATTTTTTGCCAAAACCGGCCAATTCACACTTGGTTCGGTCAGTTTTTTGGATTGGTTCAGTTCACCCAAGTTTTTTGCTAACTCCTAATTGAAAGAATTTGTGGCTAAAAAATAATTAAGGAAAATGTGAATTTTTTTTAAATAATGTGTGGTAGATTTTGAAAGTTGGAAAAAAAAAATAAAGTCATTCTCTAACCAGGGAAAACTGAAAACAAAAACATCGACTTCATGTGGGGATCTGGATTTAGAGGATGTAAGTTTGATTCACCTATATATAGTTCTACTTCTTGTAGATTTTTTTTAGTTTATTATTATTAATTTATTTGTGTTATATTAATTTATTACACAGCTATGTTTTAATTAAATAAGAGGAGTTGTGGTAAAAACTTACCTCAATTTTCTCGCCATTTCAGTTATAGGTAAGGATATTTGGGTCTTTTCAATTTTAGTTAGTGTATACTATGCGGTAAATATTATATTATCTCTTTGGTTTTTTTTAATCAAAATTCTTTTAATTTCCAACTGCCTTTCAATCAATCTTATCCAATCTCTATTGAAATGTTATCCACTATTTTATTTGTTTGGGTTTATGGATTTAAATTTGTGATTTATCGATCTCAATTTCTTATCTTTACCCAGAAAAAATTACTTTTTTTAATTAAGGATTGTTTTTAATATAAGATTAATGCATTTTTATTTATAAATTCAATTAATATATTATTGGCCCTTTTAATAGCCTTTTTGATGTGTTAGACTCAGAAGCACGCTATAACAATTTAATTAGAAAAAGCTATACAAAAATTCTTGGTATAAGACATTTTTTGTATAACAACAACGAATAACAACTAAAAAGCACTATTATGAATTTACAAGTATCTTTGAACAATTACGAATTTATGTATTTTGATTTGATAGACGTTTTTCACACCACTACAATTTAAGCACGACATTGGAAAAATAGAATATGGGATTAACTAAAACAAAATGTGGGGGAAGGGTGCGGATTATGTGTGAAATTTACTTTATCATATATATTTTTTATTACACGTATATTATTTATATTTTTAGGCGATTCTTTTAATTTTCAAAGGGTTAGGTTGACACGAATAGTTTGACATATTATTATCGAAAAATTCATGTACAAAATATATATCACAACAAAACATGGTTTTCACTAATGTATTGAAAATTTATAATAATTTTATTATTAGATAATATTAAGTGATCTTCATGTGTAACGCATGGGTGAAAATCTAGTTTGTACTGTTAAAATAAAAAATTGTACTTTTGGCAATAAAATAAAATAAAATAAAATTCACTTCACATGCATCTATATATTCATTAAATGAAATTAGTCTACGGTACCTTTGTACCACAGTTTTCCAGCTAAAATTTTGTTATAAGGGTCTTTTTCGACATTTTATATTATATTGTGATAACTCGTGCGGTATTACGAATTTATATTCTTCGTCCTTATGTCATGAACTTGTAATAACATCATCTTATACATGATATATAAAAAATCTCATATCAAAACAATATACTCATTTCACTTTATAAATATTGCATAAAAGTTCACAATTCACCATTCAAGATACATAAAAAGATATAATGCTTCCAACAACATGAAATAGCACACAAGGAAGTGTAAACTTCACACACAATTCATAATGTAACACATAAAATAGATAATCTTTCAAAACACATACAAAAACACATAAAGGGGTGTAAACATCACTCACCGTTACTAATCTGTAATCAAAAGCATATTCATTATCAACAAAACTTGCATTATACTCCGTCAGGTATCAAGACTTGGATTAATCTGGTGTTGTGACTTAATTCTCTTTCAGCTTTTCCACTTGCGGGTTTTATTGTATTTTAGTTCATCTCATGATTAAAATCTAATTTCTCTCTCTCTTTTTTTTTTTTAAGGATGAGTCCTCATAATAATTCAAAGAAATATAATAATTTCTTGAATTCTAACCTCAAGTGGAGTGACCTCAAAGTAATTCTTTCATTTCCTCAATTTAATTTCGTTCTTACTTTTTCCTACTAGTTCTCATTTTATTTTATTCTTGTATGGTATTTGTGTTAGTATATCTATACTTAGATAGTGAAAATAGTAAGAAAAGTGGGGAGAGGTTGAGAGAGAGTGTGTGTATGATCAAGAGAGGGAGAAGAGAGAATGGAGGTGTGCACTCATAATGAAAATTTCCCTTTTATTTATTGGAAATGCCTCCAATGCCATGTTGTCAAGTGTCATTCTTAAATTGTCCATTGCTAATCCAACTTTGCCCATAGAATTTTATTTCCAAAATCAAATACTTAAAACCATGTGCTTGTGCTTAATTAATTTGAAATCTCATTCGAAGTCCATTTAACTAAATTGAATTCTCATTTGAGGTCCACAAATATGTATAATTCGATTTCTTAAGCCTTTTATACAATATAATTCCATTTCTTAAGCCTTTTTGTGCAATTTATTTGAGTTATGAAATGATTTCTCTTTGTCATACTTTATACATTATTTTGAAGCTTTCAATACCTATTTTCATCTGGACTTTATAGAACTAAAATCCAACTCTATAGAAAAAGTTATTAATAATCAAAGTAGGGGGTCCCTAACATAGTTTCCAGATTTCGTTATTCCCGAAAGCCATTTTCATAAATTATTTTGTGATGATCTATTAATTAAAATGACAATTGGTTAAATCCTTCTTAAAGTAGACTTGTACGTTCCAACTTTAGTGTAGTATTCATCTTTAAATCTTATGAGGTCTTATTGAAATTCAACTTAGAAAATCGCCACATAACTCATCTTATATATTAGTAAGGTCTCGATTACTGCAGACTTAAAGTGTCAAGACCTAATTTCCAACTTATACTTTTCATTAAGAAAAGCCAATTGTCAACACCTCAAAAAATTAAGATACATACAAAAATTAAGATACATACACTTGAACTATTTTACCAAGATTTTTACTTTTATTATTTCTTTTTCTTCCATTTTCTTCATTCTATAATTAATACTCATTTATTATAGCATGTAATGTCATGATTTTAGCTAGGTCGTTAAACATTATCCATTTAGTAACTAATATATAATTATCATCATTTAATTTTTTAAATTATGGATAAAGTTGATTATCTAATTACCTAACCGATGGATAAGTCTCCATATTTTCAAAATTCACAGTTTATAATTAAAAGAAATTAATGTTTTGTTTGGTAACCATTTATAAATGGGTGGATATATAAATGAATTTAAATGTCAAATTTTGTATAGGTGTTGAGATTTGATTGTGCCATGTGGAGATAATGATTAAAATGATATAAGAGTTCAAGTCAAATCAAATATGTGGTTAAATGTGGTATTGTCAAGTGTCCAAAAGTTGAAATTTAAATTGATTGATAAATTCGAGGTATTTATAAATGATTACCAAACAGAGAGTAAATATATATATATATATATTTAGTTTAAGTTAGTGGTTGTTTGATTCTCAATACTAATATTGGTTTTTAATGAGAATTTATAATGAGGTGAAATGAGTGGTATACATTTAATAAAAGTTTAAAATTTAGAGTTATAAATGAATAGTTATCAAATCAATAGTATGTGAAATTATAAAGTGAATTGATAAAGAGAATCAAACAAGCTCTTAATTGGAAATTATAATTGTACTTTTTTTAATTTTTTCCTGGTACGAATATATTAATAATTACGATTAATTTTCTTTAGGAAAAACGTACTACTATAGAAAATCAGCTTACGAATCGGTTGTAATGAGGAATATGAGTTGGTTCTGGTGGCGACATGATCGGCAATGGCACGAATTTTTAAAGTATACGCGTCGGCTTGTGTGTGACGGCTAAAGTACACAAAAGGCATAAGTTGTTTCACAGAAATCGACGCTTATAGTATTTCTTAAAGAAAAAAGATAAACAAAATATATACTATAGGCGTCGGTTCTTATTTAAGAACCGACGCCTATAAGTTGTTTTAGGCATCGGTTGTATGCCAACAACTGATGTCTAAAGCGTATTTTATTTATTTATTTCCCTAATTAGACTATAGGCGTCGGTTTTTGTGTAACAATCGACGCCTCTTTATTTTTTTACAGAATACATAGCAGCAGTGGCAAGAAGCTATATATAGCCTTGCGGAAGATGTAAAATAACAAATACAGCATCTAAAGCCAACAAGAAATAGAACTAACACTTGCAATTAATCTAACTATAAAAAATAGAACCAACACTTCCAAACATAACCCAATAATTGATTAAATTAATTTAGACCACTATAAATCAAAGTACTCCGAATATTATGAATAAATACCACCCAAATCATCATAATCTAATTAAGCTAACTACAATCAATAACAAGGTCAAAAGTTAGCAATAATGTAAATTATAAATTGTTTAAAAACATTATGTCATTAATGAACCATTGGAATAATGTGCACTAGCTAACTCTTAAAATGTATATGTTTACATGAAAATGTATAATGTATAAGTAAACCATATTTTAAAACAAATAAGAAAAAATCATATACAATAGTCGATAAAGTATTTGGCCCATATATCTTGAATCTCGTTTATATTCGTTTGATCATACGATCCAACATTATATGCCTACAACAAACAAAAAGAAATATAATTACTTTGTTTATAGAACATATACATAAATTATTAGAAAATTCTTAGTTTTCAATAAATATTTATATCTTCTCAAGATATTTTGAACTACAAGAACATTGTGTGACTATATCATATATATTTTTCATTACACAATAGCCACACTCATTGGATCCCAGTTGCTGAGCACACTAAAATTTCCAATGAGTTGAAAATTAATATTAGCAATTAAACCACTAAATTTTAAAACTTCAATATATAGTTATTGTAACATACAGATGATGCTCTTCATACATTAATTGATTTCCATATGAGATTGGTCTTCCTTATTTTTCCATGCACCCTCAACGTTTTAACTACTCTAAAATTATAATATATATGTGTATAAGTTAAATAAATTCAAATTTACACAAAAAGACTTTTATGCATTAGAGTGTGCTTGGCATGTATTATAAATGCATTGTATTATAATACATTTTGAATTTTAAATTTTTAAGACACATGGAAAATTTTAAAATTGACACCTCATGCAGATATCACATCAAATAATAATATTTCACTTTTCAATAAAATTTAACCAATCAAATTAAGCAATTTTTCTCAAAAAATTCAAATTTCAAAATATATTATAAACAATCCAATTATAATTGATTCCAAATGAAACCTTAGTTATTGATAATTGCTTACATGCCCAAATCCGCCCTGATAGCAAATGTGCGCTTATTATCCTCCAGAGAATCCAAGTAGTATACCATATTACGCTAAATGAAAAGTACAAGCAGTAGCCAGTTGTTTCTACAATATTTTATAAAAATGTAAGTTTGCATATTTTAATCACAAATATTCCAAATTAAACGAATGCAAAAAAAAAAAGATTAATATCTGAAACGGTTTTACCCATCGTGAGATGGTATTAGAATGTACTTTTTATCCGTCGTTTTTTCAATTGTGTTGAGCACGTAGGTATGACCCTGCCCCTCACAAACTTGAAAATTAACAGCCGCAGTCATCGATGGACAAAGAAACCAATATTTGCAATCTCGAATTGGTTGAAAACTTGATGTATGTACCTAAAATCAGTGTTCTAAAAAGCATGAGGCGGAAAAGCGTCAAAACTAAATATTGAGCTTATATGCGCCTAAACGCACCAATGCACGGTAAAAGCGTAAACAATGCGTGATAAAGCGCAAAGCATTATGAAGCTTAGAGCCTAAGTTTCAAGTATAGGCGCCGCCTAAGCATCGTCTAGGCGAGTTTTTTAGAACAATTCCTTAAATACATTACACCAAATATGAAATGTTAAATTAAAAATTATATAATGTAATTAAAAGTGAAAGAAGAAGTCTTACATTTTCTAAATTTGTAAAATAGGTACGTTCAATTATTGCATCTTGAGCAAATCAGCAATATTGTTGACCAAACATGAATTACATTGACCTCCTCGACGGAGTGGTGAAACACATTCTTATCTATTGGCACATCAATTAAATCCATAGAAATGGACAATCTAAAAGTCAAGGTTTGCAGCCTTTTCAGAACGGGACTCAAGTGCCCCAATATTGCAACATCAACAAGACTAGGCCGTGCCGAAGAGACTTCAACACTCGCAGGCTACTTATCTTTTTCCTTGGATACCGCCTGCTCCAGTATCTTTGGCTGTGGTTATAATTTCATCGCCATCATAACATGCATAACACATAATTCAATGAGAATAGGAGCTTTTATGTAAATTCAATTCATTACTTTTACTGGCATCACTAAATGTGAGGGCTACTGAGTGAAACCGCCTTCAATTACATCAACTAACTGCTGCTGAAATGAATTTGGCACTGGAAGATTCAAGTTTACTGCTTCAGGATCTACAGAGTCAACTGAAACTTTGCAATGACCTCACAGTGACCTCGCAGTAGCTATTGACCATGCACCAATATACCAAACTTGGGTGGGTAAACTATTCCGACTCCTATAATTTTAGTCACGCCATCACACACAAGGGCTATAATGGCCTGGCCATGAGTTACCTCATTTGATACCATTTGTAACGCCCCAGTCATGAGTTGCACTTGCTTTCTTTTCCTTACAAGTTCTTAGGTGTTATTATTTCAAAATTTATTATTTTAAATCTGTAGTAAGTCCACTTGTAACGCTCTGTCCAAGATTTAACCAATGTTCAACATAGATTCTATTCTGTCAATACTCCCAAACGCATAGGTATGTCTATGTCCATTTGTCCATTTCATATGTTAGTTCGTCAATTTGGTTATTATTTTAATTTCAATTATTCTTATTAGTCATGCCAACGGTTCGCAGTGATGAGGCAGCCATTCCCCCATAGGTCCTGACTCGATAACATTGGCATGTAGACACCAATGTCTGAGGCTTCTCAGGAGCTCGCTTCACATAATACCAAGTACCTAAAATTTTGAAAATAAGGAAAACATGAATATGGAATATTCAGTGAGAAACATTTACACATGCAAGCTTTTCTTTTAAAACCGTAAGTTTGGGCCCGAATTACATCATAGAGCTGTCTTGCCCTAAGCGCTCAATATGACTGGTTCGGTTATAACATGACATGAGATTTGATCGTAGGTTACCTAGGTGCTTCACCAAACTATAACCGATTCTGAAGGTTTCATCATAAACTACCTTGGTAGTCTCCCACAACCTTAAAAAGTGCCAAGAGGTTTCATCATAGACTACCTTGGTAGTCTCCCATAACCTTAAAAAGTGCCTTGGCACATACCGAATATAATGCGGTTCTAAAACTGATGGGGAAGATCTAGATATAATTTATTTTTTGAAAATGTACTTGTGCTTTAATTGCTATGCATAACATAAACTGAATCATATAGCTTACATAACATAGCATAACTTATCTCATCATACTTCATCGTGAATAATACTTGACATTAGAGTATTTCTTGAATAATAACAACACCATCATATATTACTACATGTAAATTTTCTCACATAATGGCACCATCACATCATGAATCAAAGAACATATAACACATGGATATTTCTCAGATATTTCTTACAAACATAAGGTGTAAAGATCACTTACATTAAATCCCTAATCGGGATTTCTAAGTTCTTCTTTCCTTACTTCTTCGTTCTTTAGCACATCATGTCTTCGAATTTTCCCAGTCTTCTTAAATTTAAATGTGTGCAAAGAGGATATATTATTTGACTAGAATTATTCATTATTTCCTTTATCAGTGGATAGCTTACACTATTTATGCATTTGGTGTGTTTTGGTGTGTGGATATAGAATTTTCTCGTGTAAGGAATATAATTAAGAGTTAGAGAACCAAAGTGTCTATAGGCTAAAGTACAAAGGACCAAGAATTAATTTGTCAAAGGAGTAAGAGAGAGATAGAGAGGAAGAGAGGAAAGGAGATGGACGATTGGAGGGTGCAAGGAAGAATATGAATAATCAAGCCTATTTATAGTCACAGGTACCTAATTCCTTCTTGACAATTGCCAAGTTCCAATTTCATGCCCCAAAGCCTGATCAAAATCTTTCAAATTTCTTTCCTATTTCTTCACATGGTTATATGTTGTTCTCTTACATGGTTGCCACTTAGCAACCATGTATTAATTCTATTATAATTTTTTTTCTTTTTCTTTTGTCTTTTTATCGACTCATTTTTCGACTTACCTCTAAAATGTCAAACGAAGTCAATATAACGAGTTCTTAATGTCTATACGATGTTCTTGCGGAGTACTATATAATAGAATATCAAAAACTCTAAAATCGATAATGATATGAAAAGTTAAAATATTCTAAAATGAACGACTAAAGTCTTCTATAAAAATATTAACGTATTTTGTGTTTATTTATTCTCTTTTAGTCCTTCTTCTCAACATAAAAGTCATAATACGATCTCGTGAATTTTCTAGGTCATTACAAGGGTGAGAAGACACGAGGTCGGCTTCTTCGAATATTCAACACAATTGAACAAAATAACGTTAGCTATCAGAATTGAAATGAAATTAATGCATTCAAAGACATCACAAAATAATACTAAGTACCTCTTTGTCATGATGTGACTGGAGATCGACTGAATGGTTGGCCAATTACATACTAAACGGGCTGATAGGCCTACCAAGCTCATCAAACTCATGTACTCTTGAAGCATCATCCGTCTTCTTCAACTTCTTGTAAGTTGTAGGACCTTTTGTCTAGTTCTTTTTTCTACCATTTTCATCATCCATCACGTCGTACCTACCTGCATATAAGTAAAAACAGAGCAACTTAGTGTTATCATAATGACTAACAAAGCATGACATGTATAAATAAGAATGATCAACTTTATATTTAGATAACATAATTAGGAATAGCAATGAGACGGGTATTACCCGATATTCTAGAGTGCCCGTCCCGAATGGGGCAGGTATTACCCACCCCGTTAAGTATCGGGGCGGGTACGGGGTGAAAAATAAATCTTATCGGGGAGGGGACGGGTTTTGGCAGCCCCGCCCCGCCCCGATACCCGGTCTTTATTTTTTTTTTAAAAAAAATATTTTGTTCTCTATGAAATTTCGAATCTAGATGCCAAAGACGAAACTGACATGATACTTAGGATGACTTTTCATATAATTTTAATTCCATTTTTTCTATATTTTTTAAGTTATTTCTTAATGGGGCGGGTAACGCGTATTTTTTTTGTACCCACCCCGAATCACTCCCGCCCCGTACCCGACGGGGCGGGGGATTTCTTAACAGGGCGGGGACGGGGGAACGCATACCCGCGCCGAACCCGCCCCATTGCCATTCCTAAATATAATCCAATAATAAGATATTAGCATGATATGTATAAATCAGAATGTAAATGAACTTACGCAAGGACATTTTTATCATGAGCGATAGTCAATCCACAGACCTTTCTCATGATCCAAACTCATATAATTTGTCTCTAGATTATCATTCCCTACGGGCATATGATCTATTCCAACTGAGAATGGAGGGGTTTCGTCAAACTGATCATACTTTTCTTCGTCAACCACATCGTCAATACCAGCTATACGTCTTTTACCTTGAAAGACAGCTGACCACTTAGGCTCAATAGGATCAACAATATAGAAGACTTGTTTTACTTGAGATGCAAGCCTGAAAGGGTCATCAAGATAGTCTGTCTGACTAAAGTCCACAAGGGAAAACTTAATTCGTCAACTAGAACACCCCGCCGGTTTTCTATCCATTTATAGCGAAAAAGAGGAACCTTGAGAACCTTGTAATCAAGTTCTCAAATTACTTCAATAACACCATAATACGACATTGCTGCATCCCATAACCTTGCATTTTTCACTAGAATATTCTGATAACAGTGTTACCAACGTCACTCCACTGTTCTAAATTGTGCTATTATTATCTTGACATTTTGTGTAAAACGTGTACTCATTAATGTCTTATCCTTGATAAGAAGAAACATCTACCCCCGGGCCGTACGCCAACCATTTTATTATTTACGTAACGGTGTTTGTCGTATGTGACAACTGCTGGATAACTCTATATTTCAACCATAATATAAATGAGCCATTTTATTAATGTACTGGTGTTTGTTGTATGTGACAACTATTTTATTATTTATGTTCATTGTTCAACCACAACTCACCTTTCAAAGGATTTTGTCACCTTAACATACACATGTGCTTATCTAAATATGGTGAACTACAGTAAGATGCTGTAAAATAAGAAGGTGTGCTTTATCTCATATTTCATCTGTGGGCACAAATAATTTGAATCGAATTGTAACTTTACCTCCTAATCGACCCTCATGTCGCGATTTAAGAACACTAACGGCTTTCACACCTTCTAAGTAACCAGTATAAAATTTAATTGCCTCCTCAATGACATAACCTTCAATGATACTGCATTCCGGTCGAGATCACCTTCTCACGTATCCTTTCAGAGTACACATCTATCTCTCAAACGGATATATATCTCAAGAACACCGGACCACAAATCTTAATTTTCCTTGCCAAATGAACAATTAAATGCAACATAATATCGAAAAATAATGGTGGAAAATACATTTTCATCTGACATAGAGTCATAACAGCAAAGCATATAACGCCTTTGGATCAACTATTTTGCCACAAATTTTGTTGAAGAAGAAGTAAAGCTTAGTTATGGCATGTCTAGCATGTTTTGGCAATATACCTCGTATTGCAACTGGTAAAAAAATATTACATTAAGACATGATAATCGCGGGACTTCATACCAACCAATTTCAAGTCTTTCATCCACACAAGCCTCTTGATATTTGCTGGCATATTCAATAACATTACGATGATGCTTTGGTACACACTTTTCTCCACGTGCATTACGTCGAGACAATGTCTAACTTGCAAGTGCTGCCAGTATGGTAGATCCTAGAATATAGATATCTTCTTCCATAGACCTTTTTGAGGAGACTTAAAAGTTTTACCAAACACAACATTCACATCTTGAACTCTTTCATAAACTTGTTTTCCTGTTAAAAGCAAGCGGACAACTCAAGTCTGTGTTTTCCCGTTGAAATCCTTTGTCTTCTTTCGATACGAATAGTCAGGCGGAAGAAATGTCCGATGACCCATGAGCATATTTTTCTTGCAGTTATTCAACTAAAGATCAATCGTCTCATCTTTCAAATGGGACATGCTTTGGCTCATTTGGTAATATAACTTAATAAGTTACTATATGCTAGAAAGTCATTTATGGTGTAAAAAATCATGGCCAGTAATGTGAAATGCTTCTAGTCATATGCATTAAAGACCGACATGCCTTCATTCCACAACTTTAAATCGTTAATAAGTGGTGTGAGGTATACATCTCTATCGTTACTCGACTGTTTAGGCCCCAAAATCAACAACAACATTATTTACTTCTGTTTCATACACAACCAAGGACGAAGATTGTAACAAACAAAAAGAACTGGCCAAGTACTATGTCGACAGCTCATATTACCATGCCGGTTCATTCCATCTGTACATAGACTAAGCCTAAAATTCATATCTTATCCATATAGTTCAGGAAACATCCTGTTAATGTTCCTCCACTAGAGAGAATAGGCTGGATGTCTGAGTTTTCTGTCTTCTTTCCTCCTATTAACATGCCATCGCATTTTCTTCGTGTCATTTGCTTCACAAACAGGCACTTGAATCTAGGTATTACAGGTAGATACCATAACACTTTTGCCGGAGTGCATTTCTTATTCTCACTTTTATCACGGCTGTCTTTTCTCTTATACTACAACGCGCCGCAATTTGGACACACATGCAAGTCTTTGTACTCATGCTAGTACAAAACACAATCATTTGGATATGCATGAATCCTCTCAATTTCCAGACCCAACCGGCATAACAACTTCTTAACTCATAGGTCGAGTTAGGAAGCTCGTTATCTTCGCGAAGCATGTCTTTTTGAAGTTCCAATAACCCTGTAAAACTCTTGTCACTCCACCCATTTTTTTATTTCAAGTTATACAATTAAACACGACAGGTAACTTTGTATTCTTACTACATGCATGAAACAAAGGCTTTTCGGCATTGATGGGCGTGCCTTCAAAAATGTGCAGAGTTTCAATGAAATCATCTTGTATATCAAGCATCCTTTCATCTATCCGATTATTTCTGGACAACATTATCTTCTCTGCCCACATTAATCTCATCACTTTTGTTTACAGTGTTCTCCTCATCAGCACCCTCATTGTAACCTGTACTCGTCCTAAGAAACAAGCTCTTACCATGCCAAAACCACCGCATATAACCTACCGTAAAACCACGCCTAATCAAATGATTCTTCACTTCCATATAGCTTCGATATTTTTTTACATTCTTAGAATTGCGACATGGACAAACTATCAATTCTTCACGTTTCTTTTTTCTATTATCCTCGGCCCATTCAAATATTCTAATGAGGTACAACTCTCATACATCCAATAACGATCTGTATATATCTCATGACTTATTGAGATAACTAAAACAAGAGTTATTTATTTTTAACGGATTCTTTTTCTTACATTATTTGACTTGCCTAATTCATTGTTTACTCATACTTGTTATTTACATATCTATTTTTATCACAAACACAATCAAATAAATATTTATATTATTTGAGTTCTATATTTTATTTGTACATTTATATCGTTTGTTATTTAAATATTTATTAATTTATGTCACAAACTTGATGAAAATTTTTTTTCATTATTTGATTTTCATAAGTTATTTGTGTTCTTAATTACTTGTTTGTCTATTTACATAACCAACCAATTGAATTTTTACATTATGTCATTTTCTTAATGTATCTCTCTATCAACACTTTTCAACAACATATACTCTAGCATTACATTTTAGTTATCCATCTCTCTAGATAATGTATCAATATAATTTGAAAAAATAAATCTTTAAGAGGCATTTTACCGAACATGATGTACAACAATTTTCACCTCTATAAAAATCCCACAAACTCATGAAATCTAACTAAATCCTATGTACCTACAACAATATATATATATATGTATATATGTAATTAACAAACAATATCCAAGAAATTATATACATCCACTAAAATCAACAAAATTATTATTTAACAAATGTATACAAGCTTAGAATTTTATTCCTCAAAATGTAAACAAATTCCTTCATTATTATAAACTAAATAAGAAATGGATGGTAAGTACCTTCAAAATACTATGAAGAAATGGAGGAGAAGTTATCTAAAATGAGAGAGAAGATCAAAATGGATAAAAACTCTAAAACCCGCGACTGCCGCCAAACCACCGTCGTCCAATAGGCGCCGGTCAACAGGGCACGCTGGTGGAAGTAGTCAGAAGGAGTATGGCTTTTGGAAGTAAAAATATAGGTTTGGTCATTTACGGATCAAATTTGCAAAACTCTCTCTGAAGACACTCTCGTGGTCGAAATGTACAGAAGTGTGGGAATTTGAAATATATTGAAAGCAATAGGCGTCGATTGCTATAAAGAAACCGACGTGTATAATATGGAATAGGCACCGGTTACTAAAAGGCAGCCGACGCCCATGTGTAGGCATCGCTTATACACGTCGGTTCTTAAAAGGAACCGACGTGTATAATAAGATAATTAATTTTAAAATTGCCACTGCGTGCTATTTATGTATTGTTTTTTCTAAGAGCCGATGTGTAATGTCATTTTTCATTTCGAATTATGTAGTAGTGACATATGATTACTTTTATGTATTATTAATTTATTTATATAATTTTCTTGTTGTCTGGCTTTACTGTTTTCGAATAAAAAATATTTTTAAAGTATATTATACGGCTCAACCAATAATTATTTTATCTAAATTAGTGTAAAAAAATAAAGCGGTATCTATTTGTGTTAACTATAACAATCGAGTTAAAATTTACAATAAATTATAATTAATTTAACGTGACAATAACAAATATACATTATTAATTGGTTAACATAACCTTAAAAAATTTCACCATATTCAAATAAAAAAAGAAAAGAAAAGAAAAGAAAACAAAAGAAACGAAAAACAAACTCATAAACTTTCATGTCTATTTTTCACATAATTGGATATGTATACTTTTCATACAACGTATGCACGTATAAGAATATGGATTATAATTTGAACCGACCCGTCCAAAAACTCGTAGGGCCCCAATCTGAACGGGGCAAAATTGTCTTGCCCCACGGGTTGGGGGTGGGTCGGTTGAGAGTGAATCGGGTCACAGGGCGGGGCGAGGAAATTAAAAATTAAAAAAATAAATTTAAAATAAATTAAAACTTAAGGAAAAAACAAGAAAAAAATAAAAATATATTTAAAAAAAGTTAAATGGGTCGCTAAACGGGTCAAAAACCCTGACCCGACCTGCTTAACGACCCGACACGACCCGATCCGCCTTGAATTTTGGCGGGTTTTAGGGCGGCGCGAGGCGGGAAAAAACCTTCACGTGTCAGGGTGGGGCGGACCCAATCTGCCCCGAACCCAACCCGTTGCCATCACTATATGAGAATCTTGCAGTATGCAAATTGTTACCTACCATAATGTATGTAGTGTGATTTGTTAGTTACAAATAATAGTAACTTCGTCTAAATAGGTAATTTTTTTAATTTTTCTTCCATGAAAGTATTTTATTAATAATAAATGAAATGTAATATGTGAATTGTAATTTCTTAAAATGCGGTATGTAAATTCTAAATACATTATAAACTTAGTATTTATTTCATTAATTTTCCTTTAAAAAAGAACTTATAAAATTTCATATTATTTATTTTTTAAATAATTTGACAGGTATTTTTTCTGTGATGCGCAGTGATAATCTAGTTTTATACAATGAATAAACGAATCAATGAACAAATATTTTCGGGTAATTTGAGCAAATGGACCCTATCGTTTGCTAGTATTGCGGAAATGGACCATATCGTTTCTAACTTGGCGATTTCAACCCTAACGTATGCTAATCCTTGTAAAAAGGACCTTATTATCTAAATTTATCAATTTTTTTATTAAAATGATCCTTTTAACCTCATTTTCTTTTTTCTAAAATATAATTCTTTTTAAAAGTATTTTACCCTTAATTTCAAGTAAAATATAAAGACAAAAATTTATATTTTGATATACCTATATTCAACTGCTATCATAATTTTACCTACCCATGACCTTTTGATTTTTTAGTTAATTGAAATATTTTTTGGAATCTCCTGTGAAAGCTCCGACCTCTTCACCCCAACGTGTGATGACCAATATAAACATCAACATGATACATTAATATGATACATTAATTAATTACTCCCCCGTCCCACAATGATAAGCGGTTAGTTAATTTCACACGAATTAAGAAATGGCTATTAATATGGTTGGGACAATTAATTTTACATATATTTTTTTATTTATAACCTTCTTTATCATTAATATTAAACTGCATTAGTAGTTGATGCAGATGATTAATTAGGGATAAAATATAGAAACAAAAAAAATTAAATGTATGCTCAATTTAGTGAACGGCCTATCTTTGTGTGATGGACGAAAATGAAATGCTAGAATATCTTTGTGGGACGGATGAGAGTAAAATATAACCTTTTGTCTTTATATTTTACTTCAAATTAAAGGTAAAATACTTTTAAAAAGAATTATATTTTAAAAAAAAAAGAAAATAAGGTTAAAAGGGTCATTTTAACAAAAAAATTGATAAATTTAGATAATAAGGTCCATTTTGCAAGGATTAGCATACGTTAGGGTTGAAATCGCCAAATTAGAAACGATAGGGTCCATTTCCACAATACTAGCAAACGATAGGGTCCATAGGCGTAAATTACCCAAATATTTTCTATACGTTGAAATCAACAAAATCAATTTCCAAAAGAGTAACGCAAAAATCCCAACACTCAAAATCTATAAGAAACCGGGATTCCAATCGGCACCCCGTTAGAGGCCTTGTGGTTCACCGGACGACCAAGCCACGGCTGCGACCAACTGGCAGCGCAGCTTTTATTCTCCATCTCCGGCAGCTTCCCGATCACCTTCACCGACATATTAACAATCCCATTCTTCTCACCCTTGCCATCCCTCAGCCTATAACTCAGGAAACTCAAATAATTTTCCGGCACATAACCCCCCGAGAAATCCGACACCGGAATTCTTGCACTCCCAATGATTTTATTACCTGAATGAATTTCCACAGTAATAAAACCTGCATGCATGGGCAGGTCCATCGATAACTTCTGGTTCCATACCAGGTTCCCTCCGGCGCATTCTGTGTTAACTCCCGTTGATCTGGGATCTAAGGGGTCGGATCTTACTGTCACGGAAACGTTTTTTGTGGCGGGATGTTTCTTGTTGACCCGGATACCTTCCCCTGAAATAACAGTGACTTCAAGAATTCTTGACGGAACCTTGTCCATCTGCCGGAATTCTGTTAAACCGTTAAATTAAAGGGCTGGTTTATCGAGTAGTCGAGAGGGAGTGAATGAGTTTATGAATGCGTATTTGAGAGCTTTAGAGATGAAGAGAAATGGGATTTGTGTGTATATATAGAGTAGAAATGGAGGTGGGAGGAAAATGGGAAGAAACGGCAAAGAAGGAGGTGGGAAAGAAGCAGGAAGTGTTTTACCGTTGGACAAGCAAGAAATTCTGGGCGGCACGCGGAAAAGTCAGACGGAGATTCAAATGTTTGGGTTGAATGTTATTTTATTTTTAAAAAAATAAAAT